>SNQJ01S0011828.1:0-11171 GCA_010110895.2 Picea sitchensis | reverse complement strand
TGTAACACAATGTATGAATATAATATATGCTGGTTTTCCCGGTTTGGGTTTCCAGGTGAAAAAGCTCTGTGTAATGTTTGTATTTGCCATTGTATCTTTTCTGTTATTTTCTGAATATCAGTTTGCAGTAGATATTGTACAAGGTTAGAATTTATAGTAGTGACATGTTGAGTCTACACTTATATTTTAGGGTGGAAGGACGGGGCAAGGAAATGGGTTTGTAGCCTCCTTTTGATTAGTGCCAGAGAAATTAGGGAGTTGGATATTGTAAATCAGGGGATCGTAACCTCCTTCTGGTTG
Organism: Picea sitchensis; assembly: GCA_010110895.2. Taxonomy (NCBI): domain Eukaryota; kingdom Viridiplantae; phylum Streptophyta; class Pinopsida; order Pinales; family Pinaceae; genus Picea; species Picea sitchensis. Next base: position 10,871 of record SNQJ01S0011828.1, on the reverse strand, counting down.
GAGACAAAGAGCATAGGGAGTTGGAGCTTCCTTTGGGTTGGAGCCTCCTTCCAATTGTAGTTGGAGAATTTAGGGAGTTGTAGATTCCTTCAGGTTGGAGCCTGTAAATAGGGGGTTGGAGCCTCCTTCCAGTTGGTGCTAGAGAATTCGGTGCTTCCTATGAATGTAATCTTTGATATATAAGAAATCATTCTGTGGTTTTCTCCCATCTAGGTTTCCACATAAATTCTGGTGTACTGTGTATTTGATGTGATATTGTCGAATGGTACTACTTATGGTTATATGATGATGATATATTGAATGTAATCACAAATGATATATTTATGATAAAGTTGAAGTTTATATATTGTGATTGAAAGTGGTAAAAAGAAATCATATTGATTCACCCCCTCCTCTTATTATTCCAACACCCTTGGACCTACTCTCTCTTCTTGGAAAAGTCACCTTGGCGTTCTTTCCAAGTTCACACTGTTAAGAACCAAATATCCAAATAGCATAAAAACCTCAGAAAAAGTACTCAATGCCTTCAAAAAGAGAGAAATTCAGATAGTAAGCCTCTTTGAGGGGGCAACCTCCTTATACATCATATGAATTCAAAAATAGAATATGCCTCCAAATGAAAAGGTCTTCTTTGTATATATATATAGGAGTCTAGGAGGTACAATTACAACTAATGGACCCAAGCCAACATAAATAAAATAAAAATACTAATGTAATATGACCCAATTAATGGGTGATGTGCCACTATTTAGGGATTAACATGCCCCTCCCCTTCAAAAAAGTGTTATCCATAACGCTTGAGTAATTATGTATGCCTATGTATAAAAGAGTCATCTTCCGAAGTGGAATATTCAACAGGTAGTTTCTTCCACTTAATGAGATACTCTGAAATGGATCTATTCCTCAGTTGGTGAATTCTTATGTTAGTGATAACTTTAAGCTCCAATATGATTTTTCCTTCCTCGTCAAATTATAGAAATATAGTTTGAACTGGGATCTTGTCACCTATAACCTTATTTAAGCATGAAACATGAAAAACTGGGTACACTCGCGTAGAGGCAGGCAACTCCAATTTGTATGCCATAGTACTAATATTTTGCAACACCTTATAAGGGACATAGTAATTCGGTGATAATTTATTATATTTATTAGCTTGCTTGAGGGACATCTATTTATATGGTTGTAGTCTTAAAAATAACCAATCCCCTACTTCAAAAATTCTTTCACTATGATGTTGATTTTCTTGTTGTTTCACGTGATTCTGTGCCATGGTCAGGTTGTCCTTTAAGAGTTGGAGAACTTGTTGTTGATGATCGATGTGATTTTCCACCCCTTGAACCTTATATTTTTCTTTTATCTAGGAAGTGATGGATGGTGGGTGATATCCATAGAGTGACATAAATGGTATCATTTTTTTTGTAGTATGAAAGGAAGTGTTATACTACCACTCTGTCAAGGGTGACCACTTTGACCATTGTGTTTTTTATCAAAGAAAAAGCAACGAAGGTGGCCTTCCAAACATTTTTTCACTATCTCTGTTTTTCCATCAGATTGAGGATGATAAGATGAGATATAAGCCAATTGAGTACCCAAACAAGAAAATAATTCTATCCAAAAATTTCTAGTGAATATGGGATCTCTGTCACTTACAATAACCTTTGGGCTTCCATGTAGCTTTTGAACTATCTCCATGAATGTGGTGGCAACTGTACTAGATTTGGAAGGATGAAAGAGTGCACAAAAGTGTCTGTACCTGGTAAGTCTATCAACAATAACCATGATGGCACTAATTCCTTTAGAATTTGGTAACCCTGTGACAAAATCCATGGAAACCTCCTCCCAGTGCTGACTTGGGATGGCTAATGGTTGTAAAATACCTAGGGTCTTAATTGTTTCCACTTTAGTTTTTCGGTAAACCAAACATTCTTCCACAAACCTTTGAACACCAGTTTTAAGGCCATCCCAAAAAAATTCCTTCTTGACTATGGGATAGGTTTTCAAAAATCTTGAGTGTCGTCTTACCAGAGAGGTGTACAATTCCAAAAGTACATTTTGTTTGAGTTGGGAGTTCTTAAATAAATATAAGAGATCTTTGTACCATAGTGAATCATTTTTCCATGTAAATGTATGTGATGCACTGGAATCCTACTGCAACCTTTTAATGAGAGTCCACATTTTTTCATCATTCTTCCATTCATCCCTTGCTTATGTTATCCAATCAGGTTGGATGATAGAGATAGCACAGAGAAAAGCCTCAACATCTTCATACTTTCTTGAGAGTGCATCTGCCACAAGATTTTTCTTCCCTTTTTTATAGATGATTTCAAAATCATAACCCAACATCTTGATCACCCATTTTTGTTGTTCTTCTGAAGATAGTATTTGTTCCAAGAAGTATTTAAGACTTTCATGATCCATTTTGACCTTGAAGTTCCTACCTATTTGGTAAGGGTTCCATTGCTTCAATGCATGTAGTATTGCCACCATTTCCTTCTCATAAATGGGTTTGTGTAAGTACTTTCCCTTGATTGGTCAACTTTCAAAATCAAGGGGCCTTCCTTCTTGCATTAGAACAAAACCAATGTCATTTCCTGAGGCATCACATTCTAGAATAAAGGTTTTTGTGAAGGCTGGTGCGGTCAAGATAGGAGCTTTGCACATCACCTCTTTAAGTTGTTCAAAATATTGAGTTTCCTATGGAGTCCATGAAAATGCATCCTTCTTAGTTAATGTTTTTAAAGGTGTTGTTATTCCTCCATAGTTCCAAACAAACTTGTGGTAGCAACCCGTCAAACCCAAAAATCCTCTAAGATTCTTCAATGTTTTGGGAATTGTCTAGTCCATCATGACCTTAATCTTGTTAGGGTCTACCTTGACACCTTCATGAGATACAATGTGACCCAAATACTCTACCTCCTTCACCCCAAAGAAACATTTGGATGGTTTTCCATATAGTTGTTGCTCCTTTAGTAGTTGTAGCACCATGTCAACATGTCAAACATGATACTCCCAAGACTTGATATAGATTAGTATATCATCAAAAAATACTAACAAATTTTTTTGAAGGAAGGGATTGAAAATGGAATTAATCGACACTTGGAATGTCGAAGGTGCATTTGTAAGGCCAAAAGGCATGACCAAAAATTCAAAATTCCCTTCATGAGTTTTGAATGTTGTTTTTGGGATATCTTCTTCCTTCATTCAGATCTGATGATACCCTGAATGGAGATCCAACATTATGAAGTAGATTGCTACATGTAGTTCATACAAAAATTTATCAATGATGGGAATGGGAAACTTATCTTTAATGATGATCTTGTTGAGCTCTCTATAATCTTGACACATATGCCATGATCCCTCTTTATTGAGTATCATTACCACCGGTGTAGAGTAAGAACTTTGTCTAGGTCTAACATCTGGTTAGTATAGTAGTGTATCACCAAGACTGGGAAGGGCTATAGCTCAGCAAGGTAGAGCACCTCGTTTACACGTGTGCCAATGGATTTCGGGAGAGTTTATCGATTCGTCCGATCCACGCAATAGATTCTATGTGAAATAGTCTTACTCTATCAACGTGTTTCTTTGTAATTCTAACCTCTAACATTTCTTCAACCATATGCTCAATTTCACTCTTCTGGGAATAAGTATATCTGCAGGGCCTGATGTTTGGAGGAACACTCCCTGGAATTAGGTGAATAGCATGATCATGATCCCGAGTGGGTGAAAGACCTCTAGGAATATCTTCAAATACTTTGGAATTATTATCAATAATCCCTTAAAGATTTAGCAGAATAGATGGATTAGATGATTGAACATATAGTGAGCATAGTTGTAGAATTACACCATGATACCCCTTTTTCAATAATTGTTTCATGCCATTAGCACTTATTACCTTATTGCTTTTTCCTATGATACCCCTTAACTCAATTTCCTTTCCTTCCAATGAAAATTTCATGAAAAATTCTTGAAAATTAAAAGCCATTGTTCCCAATGATTGTAACCATTGGACTCCTAGTATGATATCAAAACCACCCATGGGTACAAAAATCATTGGACTATTCATTACATATTCCCCCATAGTAAGATTGATCTTATGGCATTTTCCTGAGCAATTGATAGTTCCTCCATTTAAAATCATTACTTGAAACTCTGGCACTGGATATATAAAGCAATTGAGAGATTTGGCTAATTTATGAGGAATGGAATTATGAGTACTACCAGAATCAATTAGGACTATTAACTTTTTCTTTTTGATATATCCTTCAATATTGAGGGTTTTAGGAGTGCTAATTCCAGCCAATGCATTACATGATATGTTGGGATTCAACTCTTTAGAATAAATATCTTCTATGTTTTCATCTTGAGATGGTTCTTGTTCTCATTCCTCTTCACAATCTATGTATAATAATTTCTTCTCACCACACTTATGTCCCTTACTATACTTGCTGTCACAATTAAAGCATAAACCTTTTGTTTTTCTTTCCTCCAATTGTTGAGGTGTCAACCTTGTAGGTTGAGTTGGTTTAGAAGAAGGAAAATTATTCTCTCAATAGATGTTAGGAGTGGTCCTTGTAGTATCCATAGCTAGATTTTTAATTTCAACATTTCTCGCCACCCTGAACGCATTCTCCAATGATCTAGGTTTCCAAAGGAGAACCTCATGTTGAATGTTATCCTTTAAAGTTGATATGAATACATCAATCAGGTGTTCATTTGGAATATCTATTACCTTTAAATTCAATCTTTGGAAGTTCTCAATGTGCTCCGCAACTGAACCCTTTTTCTTGAGATTTATCAATTGGCTGAAGAAGGTATTTCTCCTTCTCTCCTCATAGTGTGTTATCATTTCTTCCATGAAATGTTTCCAAGTGACAAGTGATGTGCAAGAAAAACATCCATCGATACCACACAAACTGATTGGGTTCTAAATATAAATATGCAATCCGTACCTTTTGTGTGTGTGGCACATCATGCAGATCAAAGAACTGCTCCATATAGAGTATCAATGTGATTGTATCCTTTCCATCAAACTTCCTCATATTGATATTAGGAAAGTGATTGGTATTCAACCCAAAGATGGAGTTTCTCCAGTCTTGATTCATCTTCCTTCTGTTCTCATCATGAATTTCATGGGATACATTGTCACTCTCACTTGGCCTCTCTATTAGCACATTTTTTAATCCTTCCATGATCTCCCCTTTTAAACCATATTTATTAGTGTTCATTATCTCTTCTATCTTAGCTTCAATTGAATCCATCATCTCTTGTAGTTCATATTTTGTTACTGCCTTATTTTGTAAATCATTTATGTCCTTGCACATTTATTCATCTTCATTAAGAGTCCAAGTAGGGGTTTTTGAAGGCTTATTTGGTGTACAATTTCCCTTTTTTGGTGACATGTTGGCCAAGTATCACTGCAAGGTAGGATTTCCTAATTTCCTTAGGAAAAGGTCCTCACAGACAAGGCAGTGTCAAGTGTTATAGATCTCTGATATATGTGTGGGTTCCAACAATAGTACTCATCCCAATATCTCAGGGCACTAACTAAGGAGGCTCAACCATGCCCCTACATATACTATCTGACTAACCAGGTACTAGAGAGTAATCTCCCCAAGTGATGTTCTCAGTGTACTATAGAAACAAGATGAACAAATGGTTTACTCGATTGGTCTTAGGATTCTAGGGGGTCTCCCATTATATGCTAGGTACGTGGGAGATCAAATCTGTAGTAGTGTTTTCTAATGAAAAATCATTCGAAAGGGGCCTTTTGATATAATCTAGGTATGTGGAAGAACCACACTCTCCCTGGGTTGTAGCACTGACAAGTAAAGACAACTCCTATGCTTAGAGATGCATAAATATGTATGTACCTAAAAAAACCCTAAGACTATCTCAAATTTATGTGATACTTCTTTTATCCCACTTTATTCTACCTCTTGAATCAACCCAATTGAATATTATAGTCAAAAGATATGCAAATTTCCAAAAAAAATGCACCTTTTAAACCTTGATTTGGAGGTTGTTCTGCTAGATGACCTTTCTTCTCTTGTATCTCAAAATTTCGGCCCTTCTGGGTTTGAAATTTCATTCTTTAGTTCTTTTATATGTCCTCTCTGCAATTCCATGGGTCTGATCAAAATTGGATGGTCCAAGTGGAATTTATGGTAATTTACCCACACCTTGTTGATTTTCGACCCTTCCAAGAGAGCATACTTGTAAAGCGTGTGAAGAGCACAATATCTGATATATGATTCTAAAACTTGAACCATAAATACTATATATTGTCTACTATCCAATTCAACTGGTATCACTTAATTTGGATACTCACTGAATAATATATCATATTTTTACCTGGAACACTTGTTTGAGACTAGTTAATATGACTACTCAGCTACATTATCTTACACAGGGTGTATCTGCAAAAGTAGGATGACCCAGAAGATAAAAGTTTTAAAAAAACTACCTTGATATGTTCTATGAATAAAATCTGAGTTTCAAGGTATGAATCATCACAGAAAAAATGTTATAACGAAAATGTCATGATGACTAAATTCAAGATGATTATGGAACTCGATCTTACATAGTCTATATATTCGAAAGTATAAATCCTCGAGAGATGAAATTTTAACCCCAAGTACCTTGATCCATATAATAAATATTATCCAAGGAATTTATCTTGAAAAATTGTAGAAAAAAAAGTTATAGTGAAAATTCAAGGTGTCTCAAATGTAGCAGCAAAACCCCCAAACCTTGAGCTTTGATACCAAATGTTAAGAACCAAATATCCAAATAGCATAAAAACCTCAGAAAATGTACTCAACGCCGTGAAAAAGAGAGAAATTCATATAATAAGCCTCTTTTAGGGGGAAACCTCCTTATACATCATATGAATTCACAAATACAATATGCCTCCAAATGAAAAGGTCTCCTTTGTATATATAGGAGACTAGGAGGTACAATTACAACTAATGGACCCAAGACGACATAAATAAAATAACAATACTAATTTAATATGCCACAATTAAGGGGTAATGTTCCATTATTTAGGGCTTAACACACACCCTATGCACTGATCCAGGTGGATATTGGTGGCCACCCACCTTTTCCAATTGGCTCAAAACAATGTTCTAGCAATTTTGGTAATTTACTATTTTTAGCAATTTTTAACTTCTGGGGTAATTTTGAGGGCCTAAATGAAGGTTTTTTGGGATCTAACTTCTCAATGATAGCCATAGGCTCTGATTGAACCCCCAAAATGAATCTCCTTGGTGTTACCTTTCCAACGAGCTATCGTGCTCCCCAAACAGAGATCGTATGCCAAAGTTACGCCCCCGGGATGTTGATACACCAAACCACCCAAAACGGGGTCCACAAAACTATTGGATTTTCATATTCAAAGGTTAGGGTTTTGGATTTTATTTATGATAAAAAAGGCCTTTGGATCCTCATTGTAAAATCATCTTCTGGCGAATGCGAGTAATGGAGGTATCTCTTTTTAGAGATAAGATGCCACCATTCTAGCGAGTCTTTCACTTTGTATTTTTATAGTCTTTGTACATTTTCGCTCATTAATAGAAAATTGTGTATTACTGTATCTCTGTGTTTATGGTTGCATCTATGATACATTTATATTATATTATTGGATATCCAAGATATCTTTATACATTTCTTTATTATATGTCCGGTCTCATTTTGTGCTGAAAATAATCCGGATCAGTGGTATCAAAGAAGGTTGCTCTTGATCCTTTTTCAGTGCATGTCCCCAACGAGGTCTGAGTATATCAAGTTTGGTATAGAACTTGTCTCTTTTGAGTAAAATCACTCTCACATGCCCAAGAAACCCTCCATGGTGGAAGAAAATAAAAACGACAGAGCAGACGATTCTATTAATCTGTTGCTTGAGCAAGCTCTCACACGAAAAAAGGATGAAATCATGGAGAATTTTTCCCACGTCCTTCAACGCCTTTCGATAACAACATGAACGTATTCATCAAGTAGCCACTTTGGAGGCACCTCACCTTTCAAGTTACAAGTTAATTTTGATATTCCCATATTTGAAGGAAAAATAGATGCAGATGCCCTAGAAAAATGGTTAAATCTGCTAGAAGGTTATTTCTCTGTTCATAATTTATCTAAAAGAGAAAAGATCACCTTCGCATTCCTTAAGGCTCTCCCCCATGTCAAAAATTGGTGGGAAACTTACTGGAAGAAAAGTTCAACAGAGGAGTTTGGAATATATGGGGCCGAGCTCACTTGGGATTTTTTTGTGAATGAGGTAAAGAAACAATATTACCCTGTTGGAAACTATGAGGACCAGTACATAAGATGGACCACACTACAAAAAGAGAGGGTCCAAGTAGTTATGGAGTTCACCAATACCTTCCATACCTTGTGCACCAAGATGGGTATCAAAGATTCTGAATGACATTTGGTTCTGAAATACCATGTGGCTCTACACAGATACATCCAAACTGAAATGGATTTTCTGGACATCTCATCACTCGGTGTTGCTTATCGATATGTTGTTAAAATGAAGAAGAAATTTAAGCACCAGAACAAATGGGAGTTTGATTCTGCAAATCCACAACAACCAAAGTATGATAAAGACGACCCTAAAAAACAGTCTCTCGAAAACCAATCCAAGCAACAGGAAAAGAAGGGTCACAGAGAGATGAAGAAGGACATAGAAAAATGGTGCGATTTCCACAAAATCCCTTGGCACAAGACCAATGAATTTCACTCAAAACAATCATTGGTGGCTAAGATAAAACACAAGGAGACAAACCCTGATTCAGAATATGTTTTAGAAAATACCGATAGAAGACATATCATCGATGCAGACCCCACTACTATTATTGTGACCGCAACGGTTCAAATAGAAGAACCAACAAATATGAAAGAGGGGGAGCGCATTTTTCATTCATAGATGTGGGTGAAGGGTAACCCACTGCATTTTATTGTTGATAGAGGAATCCAGAAGAACCTCATCTCAGCATAGGTCGTCAAACAATTGGGATTGTTGACAACACCACACCCACATCCATACAACATCGGGTGGCTTCGCCAAGGACGAGATCTTTGTGTCAGTGAGTAGTACGGATTGTCATATGACATCCATGTTGGAAAATTCAGTGAACAGACAGTGAATGCTTGTCATTGATGGCAACAGTGAAGATGACAGGCAAACAGAAGACAAGTTCAGAGAGGTGAATGATCGAAAGCAGTGAATGATCGAACGCAGTGAGAGCCGTTAGATTTGGTGCAGGGTCGCTGACAGCCGTCAGATCTGCAGAAGCTGCGAGGGAGATAAGCCTCGGGAGCAAGAAGAGAAGTCCCGACAGACATCGGGATATCAACCATTGGGAAATTGGAGTTCTCGAGGTCGTGTGCATTGGGACAGCAGCAGTCGCGAAATCCTGACGGGATCTGGACCGTCCATTCGTGTGGACACGTGGAAGCGATCGAGAGCCACCGAGAGAAACTTGATAGGAGGCTTCATCAGATAATCGGGGATCGGGACTTTGAAATGTCCAATTCACTTGACAACAAGAACCCCGAAATTGTGATATGAGATTTCGTGATTTAATCGCAGCTGTTAAAGCAAGAATGAGATTTGGACCATTGATTTTCTTCATCGGAGAATCGGGGATCGGGACTTTGAAATGTCCAATTCACATGACAACAAGAACCCCGAAATCGCGATATGCAATTTCGCGATTTAATCGTAGCCATTAAAGCAAGAATGAGATCTGGATCATTGATTTTCTTCATTGAAGAATCGGGGATCGGGACTTTGAAATGTCCAATTCACTTGACAACAAGAACCCCGAAATCGTGATTTAATCGCAGCTGTTAAAGCAAGAATGAGATCTGGACCATTGATTTCTTCATCGGAGAATCAGGGATCGGGACTTTGAAATGTCCAATTCACTTGACAACAAGAACCCCCAAATCGTGATATGCGATCTCGTGATTTAATCACAGACGTTAAAGTTAGAAGTGATCTGGACCATTGATTCTCTGCATGGAGTATCGGGGATCGGGACTTTGAAATGACAAAGTCACTTGACATCAAAAACCCTGATTTCGCGATATACGAAATCACGAAAGCGCCTTCCACATAAAGCCCTGGTCACAGCCCTTGGTCACGGGAAGAGAAGGAGTCAGTCTAGATAAGCTCCATTTCGGAGTTTCGGAGATCGCGATGTGAAAGTGTCGAGACACCTGGGCAAAGAAAATGCTGAAATGCTAAAACCCGATTTAAAAGGCAAGAATAATAAAGATTATCCAATGGTGCAAATAAAGCTTGAATTGATCGGAGGGTTACTGTTCTTCCACACACATTTAACTCTTCAGTTATGAATCTGTTAAGAGAAACAGACTCATGATGACGAATCGGTTAGCGTTTCAGTTGCGAGGATATGTGTTCTTGTTTCGGTTGAGGGAAGGTGAAGTGGAACTGTCGGGGAGGTATGCATAAAAGAAGATGAGACAGATTGTGGGAGGTTGGCTGTTTTGAAGTGAAAATGAATAAACAGTAAGAAGAAGAAAAGGAGCAGAGGCATAGTATGAAAATGAGCAAATGTGTAGAGGGAGATGAAACGCAGAGAAGAAGAAGAGAATAATGACAGACATAGCAGAACCAGAGCAGAATGACAAAAAAAGTTGATGCAGAGCAGACCTGCTAAACAAACAGAAGAAGAAAAGAATTGCAGTTTGTTGAAGATTAGATACAGAGAAAGATTGGTAAGAATTGATTTATCTGTGTAGTTGTCTGTGTATTCATTATTTGATATTTTAGGGAGGTTGGGAGGTGCTCGGGAGGACTGTTGTCCTCAGAGGTTCAAGTGGGTGCCTGAACACGGGGGGTT
>SNQJ01S0011827.1:286624-314979 GCA_010110895.2 Picea sitchensis | reverse complement strand
AAAAAAAAAAGTGAGTTTTAAGTGGGTACCTTTCAGGGCACATTCTTCATAAAAATAATTATGTTTTAAATTTTAAAAAGGTCAAAGAATGCAAAGATAGGGTGGGGCTCGTGCACTCAAAGCATTAAATCATCCTCATTTTTACCATTCATTTCCAATAGTGAAGGGAGAGTCTTGATACTCTTTTCTTGTTGAAATCTTGTGGACAACAACAAACAATGAAATGGTAAAGTGCAATGTGGCCTTTGGTCTTAAACTTTCGATTGTAGTGGTATTTTTTCAATGTTTTAATTATTTTTTGGTGCTGAAATTACATTTCCATATTTCACTTATTTTTCTATTATTCCTCCAAGATGAGCCTCATTAAATCCTCTTTATCCATTGTGGAAATATGTGGACAAGACTAAACCGACCAAGATTGGGTGGGGATGGGGGGTCAACATTCATCAAATGCAAACTTTGTCCTTTGGATTGGAAAGGAAATTATACTCATGGTTAAAGCACATCTTATGAATATTCCAATAAAGGGTGTTGAGCCTTGTACATGTACCTTAAGAATCCTACTAGAGTCCTTACTACACAAAGGGAGAAACAAAACATTGATTGTAAATGGGCAGACAATGCCAATAAGTCAATTTCACAATCATGTCCTAGTCACAATGATGAATCAAATGAGGGAGAAATGCCATGTCATGATGACGTTGATTTTGGTGGTCAACATGTGTCGTCAAAAACTAAAAAAATAATCCAACTCCACGTAAGAAACCTAAAATGAGCGGCCTTTATGACATGTTTCAGTTCAATGGCAAGGAAGGTGTTGATATTACAATAACAAGATATTTTCTTGCATAGGGCATCCCTTTCAATGTAGCACACTCACCGTATTTTGAGCAAATGGTTTGTGTCATCAATGATGGACCATCAATATTTAAGTCAACTGGTTATGAGAAACTTCAAATTGTGTTGGTGGACAAGAGAAAGCGCATCTTGAGAAGATGATGGYGCCATTGAAGAAGTCTTGGAATCTAGAAGGATGTTCCATTATCATGGATGGTTGGACAAATTGTCAAAATCGTCCATTGAAAAAAATCATTCTCTCTTCCATATCTAGTCCATATTTTCTAAAGGCCAGCATTGGCCATTTCAATCAAGTGAAGAACACTTTGTTCTTGAAGGAATAACTATGTGAATCCATTATGAAGGTGTCCTTCCAATGTCATCCAAGTTGTCACCAATGTAGCCCCAATTTGAAAAGAAGCGTGGTTGAAAGGAGTACAAGTTAACACCCATCGTCTTTATTCTAAAATATTGAATATTTACATTAATTTCAATTATATTTTTCGTAATTCTGATCATTTTTATAACTCTGATTTTTTTTTCATGTGTATTATTGATGTACCATGCATATTTTTTGGACACCATCCACAATGTTTTCTTTACATAATGCACTAAAAGACATTGGTAAACTTGAGTGGGTTGAGAGTGAAAATTAAAAAATGTAGTAAAATCTAGATGTTGATATGCAACCTCCACCATTCACAAGCCATTTACCACAAACATGCCAAAATGTAACTTCTTACTAGTTGATACAAGATTTGTAACTTATCGCACTTTGCTTAGGTGGTTTGTGGATATGAAGGGGCCTTTAACTGTTGCGTTTATTAGTGATATGTGGGTGCAATAGAGGCATTCTACCTTGAATGCAACCATGGAGGTGAAGTAGTTGATTTTGGATGATCATTTTTGGGTGGATTTGAAATTTATTGTGGAATTTGGAGAGCCAATATCTGATATTCTTTGTTATGAAAATACCAAGGGCCCACGTTTAGGTGAGATTAATGAAAACATGGACATTATTTGTAAGAGGATTAAATCCATCGTAGATAGGAAAGATACCAACTTATGGCCACGATTGAAAACATTTATACATGGGTGATGGAATAAATTAAAAACCCCACTTCATATGGAAAACTGTGTAGTCAAATCCAAAACAGTATCATCCCACGATAGGAAGGTGGCCTCTTTCCCAAGACAGAGGTGGTGAAAGGTTTTATGAATGTTGTTAGATAAATGTTTTGTTCTACATAAGAGGTATCCAACATATGATCTCAGTTTCCCAATTTTCACATAGGAAAGGTGCGTATTTGAGGGGTAGACATAAGAAAAAGTATTTGATTGATTGGTGGTGGCCTCATGGTGTTGGTTCTCAAGTTGGAGCAATATTCCATATGATTAGTTGGACAAGGAATCAATTTCTGATCTTGTGAGAGGAATTGGAGCACTTATGCTCTCATCCATTCAATGAAGAGAAACCAATTGGGACCAAATAAGGTACAAAGAACTTAGTCTACATTCATAAGCACACTTCATCTCATAACTCAAAAAGACCCAAAGGTACAATGACAATCTTTTCCATAGATAGGACCAGTACACAGAGAATTATATATGTGTAGACAAGGAGACACAACCAAATGACCCTGTTGAGATACTTCCAATGACTATTAGAGAAGAGAAGTATGTTACCACCTGAACTAGCACCCCTGTGAAAAGTCCCAGCATGGGTTTTAACTGGAGTAGAAAAATATGAAGTGCAACATTGTCACCTCAATACACTTTCCCCTTTACTTTAGGCTAGCTCCTAGAAGCAAAGGGGGGTATCCCTATTTGAATAAGTAAACCTCTTCAAGTGAATTATAACCATGAAAGTTTATGATTTACTTCAATGAATCCACAATACATATAACAAGACCATGCATAAGGATTCCAATAAGTGATTAAATTCTTTAAAGATAAACAACTCGGAACAATATTATGAACCACTAGTATATCCACTTGAGAGAGAAGGTTAGGAGCTAGTGGATGTGTGTGTCAAATCGGATGTATGAGATGAATTACATTAGAAAATTCATATTTGTATTTATATCCATCACTCAACAAATGAAACTTCAAAGAGGTTAGAACCACTTTTAAGCCACTTTATGGCATACATAGTGAAGACAACTAGCTTAAATCAATGGCGCAATGTGTGCTTGTGATTACATATTGATTATGTTCTAAGAGAGGACAATATTAGGGCTATCCTTCCAATTCTCAATATTTTTTATGATAAAAAACACAAAAAATTCAGATTTAGAGCATGAAAAGATCATCCAAGAGAGAGACTTTGCACTAGATATGAAGACATATTGGATGTTTCCACTTGGGCAAGAGATAGTATATGCAACATCAACCCAACAAGTGTTAGAAACAAGTTCTAAAGATATATAATCAATAACTAAGAAAAAACTTGTAAAATAGATGGTGAATCCCCCTATGGTTTTACAAGTCAGAACTTGGAATTTTGGAATGAAATAAAGGCTAGGTATGAGTAAGAAAACACCTTGAAGCACCAAACCCTAGCCTTAGGGTTTCACCAAATATGATGTTTATTGTTGCAATTTAATTTCTAGATTTGAGAAATACCTTAAATAATCCTACAAGATGTTATATAAGACCTTGAAGCTCCTTTATTTAGGGTCATTTTTCCTTCTTATGGTTAGAGATTAATAATTAAGCACAAACCCTAGAATAAGGTTGTCCAATAAATAAAATAAATCGTTAACTTTACACTAGACAATGAAAGAAATTTAAATAAAAATAAAATAAATTTTTTTACCATTAGATTTCCTTCTAAACAAATAAAAATAAAATATTTTGAATTTTTAGGGTTCTTTGGTTGGTTGTTAGGAGAATATTAGTTTCTTTTCTCCAATTGGATCTTATGGGTTCGAGAAGTATGCCCCTCTAAAAATTGGTCACTTCTACCTTAAGGATTAGGGTAAGAGATTAGAACCCTAAGAGTAGAATAATCTCTAACCTAATCAAGATAAGTTAAAAGGACCAAGGCCCTAAAAAATTGGTTTCGTCGCGGGAAAAAACCTTCACTAACAAGATCAACTATAAATTGAACAAAATAATCAAAACCCTTGCCAAGAAACCAAAAGTAAAAACAAAGCAATGGATTGAGCACTTACCCAAGCTAACAAGAGAAGAAGGAAAGAACAAACCCTAAAATGTCTCCTCTCTAAGTGGTATAATAACCCTTCAAATGGATTGATATTGAAATATAGTAGAAGCCTTGAATCGCCATAACAAATCTTCAATGCACAAAGAAAGAGCGAGCTCCAAGAATTGACACCAAAACCTCCAATAGGTAGATCTTCAATCAATTATATTCTCAAATGTCCAACAACAACAACAAATTGGAATAAGAGGAGAGCCTTTATTTATAGGTGGGGCTTCTACATCCTTCTCATTTTTTTTTATTTTCTATCTCCCTAAAATTAGCCTAGGATACTCACAAAAAGTGACTTGTTATCCACACAAAGAAGGAGATTAAGTAAAATACAAGTAAAACATGCCACATATACATAAAACCCTCATGAGAAGGGGGCATCCCACTAAAGGAAGGGTTGATTTGATGTAGATTCCCAATGTTCTCTTGAATAAGTGTAGTCCAAGCTTCAAAACATGGTGTAGTAGCATCCCAAGCAAGCAAAGTGCCAACATCTAGCCTCTTTATGTGGAATGACCTCATGAAATGAGTGAGTGATTCCCCAAAAGGTGGACGACTCCTCAAATAATGCTCATTAAACCTTAAAAAGTGCCTCCAAGGTAAGGCCATTTGTATATCTCAAGTAAATACACCTCCATGAAGCATGGGAGTGACCCTCCAAGTCCAAATGTAGGTCATAAAACCCCCAACGACTAGTATGATGTCCAAAAGAGTGGGACAACCCTTAAATCATGCATAAAATAACTCAAAAATGACCAAATCAGAGAGTGTTTTAGGATCCTCAATGTGACATGTGTAGGGGATGTCCATGCATGCATAAATAGCCCATTTTTTCCTTGAAGGATGTGACCAGTTCCTTGGGATATGTGTATTGCCTCAAGAACTCTGAGACTACCTCAGGAAACGTTGAAACTGAGTGAGTATCTGCAGAACCATCTCCAATAGTAAATGGCCAAAGTGTGATTAACATAAGATATGGATCCATGCTTAGGCATAAAATAAGTGTGTTATACATAGGTGTGACAACCTTTACAAACAAAGAAACACTTTTACATCATATACAAAGAAGTGAGAAAGACTAATAGCTCCCCTAGATCATGTGTCCTAATAGATCCACCCCAATATGGTCACATACCTACCTAGATCATAAATGACCGAGATGATGAAAAGTTACCAGCATCAAGGGGTAGTAGGTTGAATCCATAAGAGAAATGCCTATCTTGAAATGGGGACTAAAAGGACAATCCATGATCGACCATAAGGGGTCTAGAGATACTACATAGGCCCCCCCACCAACACATAGAACATCTAAGCATGGTCCAATACAATACATGAGTGAAAATACAACCAGACTATTGGCTCATCACAATACAATGAAGCACATGATCCGCTCATATGATGGGTCACATCTGGTAAAACAATGTAGGGTACATTGAAGTGAATTTGAGGTGTAACAGAGCCTATATTTTAGAAAGAGAAATCCCTAAAGATATTGTTCACTAAGCACCTTAGTGATGTCAATGATGATGAGGATGAAACAAAGCTAGCAAACATGTCTTGAGGAAGTCGAATCGGCTATGCCAAATGTTTTTTGTATTTTCTATTTCATATTTGGGAATAGCATTAGGAAATTTTTGAATGTAGTATGATATATGTATTTGTGACTTGGTTTCCTTCATAAGACTCAAGAGTCTATATCTATTAAGGTCAATTTCAATTTTCCAGTGAGAATAATCAAATTGACTATTCAATGTTTTTTCTAATCATTGTATACTTATTAAAAAATTTAATGAATCAATGTTGAATGAGAAAGACAAATCATAATGAAATTAGATATCATGATTATACAGTGCAACGATGTAAAAGTTTTTATTGTTACTTTCCAATGCAATGTGCATGGTTTCCATTTGTAAGTTTTATATTTTTTTTCAAATATGTGTGTTTTCAATATTGGCTTGTTGGGTTGGTGAAAGCTAGGTGTTGTTACCTCCCCCACCTAGGTTCAAGTTTATACAACAAGATGCTCGTGTTTGTGCTCGTTTTCCCTTGTGCTTGCAAAAAGTGAGGGGGGTTAGGTGCAATCCATGGATGACTTTGGAGAAATAGATGCCCCTCACCCATAACTTCTTAGTTGTACAAAGTTCCATAGTGTGGCAGGTGATGGGCATCTGAAACACTATCCTTTTCACACCTTTACCTTGCCTTCTGTGACACTTTCTCCCATCCTTCCAGCCTAATTTTTTGTTTAACAATATATTTTACCTCGGGTATGTATCTTCACAACTTATGTCCTCCTAAGTGGTTTTTCTAGTGTATTTAAGGGAAAGATGACCTTTTATGCTCACTAATGGAAGAATGCTAAGATATTGTTTCAGGAAAATGTCACAAGTACTACAGAAATAATTGTTGCAACACCAGGACATTGTTTCCACACCCCTCATGTCGTTGTTGTGACACCATCAACCTTATAGATTTGTTGTTGAAACATGTTTCCCAGTTGCCACAATATGATTTTTAGTTTCCGCAACACGATTTTCAGTTGTTGCAACATGCCTTTCAGTCACTGCAATAATAATTGTTTCAACACGATTCTCATTAGCTACAACACTAGTTGATGAAACACATGTAGACATTTGTTACAACACAAGTTAGTGTTGTTGCTGCAACACCCACTATCGTAGCTCTGCTGCCATGAGAAACTACGATCCCCATCTTGACAGTTGTGATTGCTATGGTGAGGTGGCTACCACATTCAACGGTAAGCGCATCATCTAGGAAATTACAAATGGATAGTTGGGATTATATTGTGAACAGTTGGAAACAAACATGTTTTGGAAAATGACAAATGCACAGTCGGAGGTCGCGGATCTAGGACCACTGAAGGAATTGTTTCAACAGATCATTTTCAGTTAATGAAGATTTTGGATCACATGAAAAACCAATTCACCTATCTTAATTGAGTTGTTGAAACAAAATTGAGAACAACCTGAGGATCATAGATCCTCATGGTTGTCCTCGACTCTTTCTTGCTAAGAAAGGAATAGTGTGAATTGTATAAGAACCCAACTCGATTTTGGTAACAGGTATTCAATGATTGTAATCTAAATTCTTCTCCTTAGATAATAAAATTATTGTTTTGATTCCTCTATGATTCTTCTATGTTCATGATTATCGAAAGTTCGGTGTTTGATTGAAGAACTCTACCAGTGCCTCATCTAGGGAGGTAGGGTCCCATCCTTAGTCAAGTACTCTTGTACTATTTATTATA
Organism: Picea sitchensis; assembly: GCA_010110895.2. Classification (NCBI taxonomy): domain Eukaryota; kingdom Viridiplantae; phylum Streptophyta; class Pinopsida; order Pinales; family Pinaceae; genus Picea; species Picea sitchensis. Next base: position 307,657 of record SNQJ01S0011827.1, on the reverse strand, counting down.
GTATAGATTCAATTTGTGTTGTGATTAACTTACAAATTTCTCATGTGTTGGGTTATGGTTTCCATCTTGTTGCAACACTAGAATACTTTGTTTCAGTTTGTTTCTATTATGTTTATCTTATTCATATATTAATTTAATCTAGTGTACTTCTAAATACTCAACATAATTTTAGGATATTTATGCAAAGCTCTTTTAAAATTTCAAGATTGAAAAGAAGAGAATATTTCTTGGCATGGTCACCATTTAGAAACATTAGTCAGTCGAGTGTGTTTTCTGCAACTACATTAGACTCTTTCCTTTTTCAATTACATTCGAACTAGGGTCAAAGCCCTAAGGACTTCCAAGATGGTTGAATTAGATTAGTTTTTATTTTGATTACATTCAATCAAGGTCACAACACCAAGTGCTTCCATGCTGGTTGAATTATATTATCTTGTTGTTACTTCTTTTAGTTTTCCACTCAGCTAGGGGTCACAACACTAAGTGCTTCCAGGATCAGTTGTGATAACATAGAATGTTAAATATTTTGATAGAATTGGTGACTTTTTCAAAAGATATCTCGAACCTTTCATATGATTGTTTTCTCTTGATACAACTTCATTTCTAGAACAATGTTTGAATGATTTTCCTTGGAATATACAGTGCATGACAGTTCACAAGTTCCAAACGAATTACGGATTGACAATTAAATGAACAAGTCTTTCTAAAAAAGTACAAAGGTAATTAAAAAGCCCGTCATTTTTGGCGCCGTTGTCGGGGAACTGTCAACAATACAACTTATTTATTTCTTGTCTCTAGAAGCATACTTATCTAGGAGGATTTGTTTGTATTTGTGTGATTTTATTCAGATTCTTTTTTTTTTCAGTTGAATTTGGAGTTGGTGTGTGTTTTTAGCATGAGTGCTAGTTTTGGTTAAAATGGGACGTTTTTCAAAATCTCATAAGAAGAAGTAGATACCGAAAAGGTCGATTCAATAGTTCTGCGAAGAATCCCCCACAGACTAACATTGCAAGGAAACAAACTCAAGGAGGAGAGTGATCCAACCACCCTAGTTATCTGACGCCAACAACCAGTTCCTTGGCTATAAAAAAGCATGAACCTCCCTCCGTAGAATCATCACATCTATCCTAGATTACATCCTATGTACAGGGAAAAATATTATTCTCTAAGGATTATCCAACATACGAATAACCACGTCATGAATTTGAAATACCTCACGATCCAATCAGTCCTACAAAGTTCCTAGATTAGGAGGAAAATTTCCTATGGTTTATAAGAGAAATGGCCGAGGAAACAAGCCACAAAGTAAAGACAAAATCCATCACCTTCAACTTTCCAATCAGAAACACTGATGGGGTAACTCAAATAAATAATATTCCACACTCGGGGTTTCCAAACTTTCATGGTTTGGCTACCGATGACCTAGACACATTTTTGTTCGAATTTGACATCCTCTACAAAAGTTACGATTGCATTTTTTATTCTGACAAGCTAAATCTCTTTCCAACCACCCTTAAGAATGCTTCCCTTTGATGGTTCATGGGACTCGACAAGAATCACATCACCACATCGGCACAAATGAGAAAGGTTTTCCTCAAAAAATACCAGAAGTAATGCAAGGATAAGGATCGCCTAGAAGAAGTGTTCAAAATGACTTAGAAGGAGGATGATAGTATGGAAGACTTCATGGAGCATTTCAAGTACAATTTATAGTGGTCAAGGAAAAACGAGTTTGACCCAAAGACTAAACGAATATTGCTGCTAAGAGGATTTAGAGACAACTATATTGATATCTTGAACTTGATGGGCGGTGGTGATACATACCAACAACATTACAAAGTTATCTACAAGTTGTGTCGAATATAATCTATAGGGACTTCATGGACAAGAAAAGGGTCAAGGGACACACTAACAAGGATCAACAAGACATCCAAAAAGGGAGTCACCCGAGACGAGATTGGGAATATGCAGGAGGATTTCAAAATGGATATACTTAGCTCCTTAAGCTCCTAGTTAGATACTCTACAATTGAAAAAGAAATTGGAGGAGGTAGAAGTGGCCTTAGCCATTTTTTTCCCGAAATGAAGAAAAAGACATCCATTGAAGGAGTTTCCACTAGATCAAATTGAAATATGTGGAATCTACAAAGAAGAACATGTCATTAGTAAGTGTCCCTCCTTACTGGGTTTAAAAACAATCTATCAGGAAGCATGTGGGTAGGTCGATTAATTATGTATCATCACACAAAAGAGACCATGGCAGCCCTTACCTCAAGGTATATCTCCAGACCAATATCAATATTTCAATTCTTATTGGACTAACGCCTCCATGCAATATCCTTCCCAAAAGTGGTACCCATCTAATCTCGTCAACTCTTAATGGATGACTATCACCCCAAAAAAATCCATGGGTGTAGGGGTGGAGAAACCCACCTTTTGGGGGGCCTCAACAACCTCCACCTCAACTCCAACAACCAAACCAACCTCCTCTGAGACCGCAAATCCCTGCACAACCTATCCCTAACCCCAATAATAAACCAACACAACAAGGATATGTTGTTGGAATCATGTTTTACCTTGCTTACTCTATCTCTTCCCTAGAATGTCAGGATATACACTTGAGATTAGGGAAAACCATAAATCAAAGAACCTCACCTGTAACTATAGAAAGCCTATGAGGAAGAATCTCCACCTGAAAATACCTCAATAGAACAACCCCCTACTTTTAACGTAGATTAGGATGAGAAGGAGACGCAAAACCCATATTTTCCAGAAAGACTAAATATTGGCAAACCTCCTACTCAACTAGAATTCAACTTCCTAGGAGAAATCAAGAATGTGTGTGTCTAAATAACTCTCTTCCAAGATATTAAATACGTCCCAATCTACTCAAAATTCGTTAGGTAAACATGCCTACGAAGACCAGGCAGAAAAAGGAAAGATCCCTAGACAGTGCATGTGATAGGCAAATTGGAAGGATTAATGCTCAGTAGGGTTTCCACATCCAAGTATTCAAACCCTGGTAGTCCCATAGTCGACGTTAAAATCAAAGGGACCACCATCCCTAATAATTTAATTGACCTAGGGGCCTCCATAAACGTCATGACTCGAGAAACCATGAGAACCTTAGGGTTGAAAGGCCTTAGACAAACCCCAACGGTATTGCAGTTGGCATACCGATCCATTGTAAAACCAGAGGGTATCCTAGAAGATGTAGTGATATTGGTGGACTCTTGGGAGTACCCCACTAATTTTGTGGTCCTGAAACCCAAGAATTCCTTGGGTGGCTACCCCTTGATTCCGGGACATCCATGGTTGGAAACTGATGACGCCTATATAGGTTGTAGATCTAGGAGCATGATAATTTCTCATTGAAGTTCAAAAAATCAAATCTCTTTGTACCCCCCATCCAATCCCGACATCGAACTCGAAGAACCCATTTGAGTGGATGACGAGGAGGATGAAGATGAGGAGGTTTCCCAAAAAGTATTCTCAGTGGACCAATACCTTGTTGTCAAGGAGAAGATAAAACATGAGTAGATCAATTATTTCATAGTTTCTACCTCATCATCTTCTTGACACAACCTTAATCATATCCTGAGCATACATGCTCAAGAAAATATTTCCATGGATAATGCACCACCAATACCACAAGAGACACCCACTGTTGAAAGACTTAAGTCCCTGAATGAACCTATAGAGATTAGCCTAGGAAAGTTTTTGAACATTATTCGGGGGATGACTGAATCACAAAAGAAATAACTCATTGAGGTTGTAAGAAAGTACAAAAACTCTTTCTCTTGGGACTATACAGATATGAAGGGAATCCACCCAGACTCGTGCACAAACCATATATACATCAAAGAACAATCCAGACCCATTCACCAACCGCAACACAAGATGAACCCAACATTGAAGGAGATAGTTAAGGAAGAACTACAGAAATTGTTCTCTATAAATTTTATCTATCCTATCTCTAACATCCAATGGGTCTCACCTCTAGTTATAGTTCCCAAAAACAATGGTAAATAGAGGGTTTGCATTTTCTATAGGGAGCTAAACAAATCCACCCAGAAATACCATTTCCCCCTACCTTTTATCGACCAAGTGTTGGACACATTGGCTGAAAACAAGTACTTCTCTTTCCTCGACGGGTTTAGCGGCTACAACCAAGTTCAAACTGCACCTAAGGATCAAGAGAAGACCATATTCACTTTCCCATGGGGAACATTTTCATATAGGGTGTTACCATTTGGATTTTGTAATGATCCAACTACCTTTAAGAGGGTAGTTCTTGGTATATTTTCCGATCTCATTCATGAATGCATAATCTACAGTGACACCTTCATATAATCTCTCATTCACTTAGAGAAAGTACTTAAGAGATGTGTGGAGTCCAACATCTCTCTCAGCAATGAAAAATGCACCATGATGTTAACAAAAGGTATTGTCCTGGGGCATCACATCTGTCCAACAGGTATACGAGTCGATCCAACAAAGATAGAGGTAATACGTAATCTTCCTTCCCTAGAAACACAAAAAGAGGTAAGAAGCTTTCTAGGGAACGCTAGATATTATAGACACTTTATGGAAAATTTTGCGAAAATTGCATGCCCCTTATTCCTATTGCTCACAAAGGATGTTGAATTCAACTAGTTTGACAGGTGCCATAGCACTTTTGAAGAACTAAAGGAGAAATTGACAACAACACCTATCTTAAGGGGACCGGATTGGGCCTTGCCATTTCACATATCCACGGACGCATTAGACACCGCCATTGGAGTTGTCCTTGGATACAAGAAGAATCATGTAATTCATATGAAATATTCTTTATCAGTAAGAATATTACACCTACTGATCTAAATTATACAGTTACGGAAAAAAGTTTCTTATTGTCATCCATGTTATAAATAAGTTTCATCATTACATAACTGGATATCTGGAAATCATACATTGATCATGTTTCCATAAGATATTTGATGAATAAACCTATCACTCATGGCACGGTGACAAGATGGTTACTACTGTTACAAGAGTTTGACATTACCATCATGGAAAAACCAAGGAAGGACAACGTCATTGTCGACTTTCTTTCCTGACTTGTCAATGATGGGAATGCACCCCTAGTCGAGGAAATTTTTCCTAATGAGCATCTTTTCACAGTATCTACTAACTCATTGTCGAAGTGAAGACTTTGAGGATTGCACTTCAACTAGGAATGGATCTATCTGAAGCACAACACCATCACCTTCACCATCTTAGAGAATTGGACGAACTTCGCCTAGCTACTTCGTATCATGTATTCATCATTCAACAACAAAGGATTAACTGGCATAGTTGGTTCATAAAGAAAAAGAGTTCTTAGTTGGATATTGGGAATTTTTATTTGATTCTAGGTTCAAGGAATTCAAAGGAAAATTGTGTGCTTGATAGTTGGGCCCTTATGACATTGATGTTGTATATGATAATGAAGCAGTACAACTCTGAACCATCAATGAGGCTATAACTCCATTAATGGTCAATGGGAAACTATACAAAAATCCACTATCCCAGGAAACCTTCTTGAGAGTCATCAACAAAGGTTGGGGCAACACTAACCTTGAGATTGTTAACATGAGTGGATCCTTACCCGCAAATTAAAAATAAATAAATTTAAAATGACACGATTGTGAAACTAATTTTAGAGCACAATTAGGCAGGTAATCTCTGAAAACCATCTAATGACGGACACTACCCATATATATATATAATGACCTGATTGTGAAACTATTTTTAGAGCACAATTAGGCAGGGAATCTCTAAAAACCATCTAATGGAGGACACTACCCATATATATATACATCTAATGATGGAGACTACCCATATATATATAGCTGACTTGATTGTGAAACTATTTTTAGAGCTAGAAATGGGGAATCTCGAGAAACCATCTAATGGCGGACCTTACCCATATATATATATATATATATATATATATATATATATATATATAGATTTGTTTTTAATAATTTCATGAACAACACTTCGGGGATTTTTGTGATGAATAATGGGGCACCCATTGTTGATCATTACGGTAATGGGATCTCTTTTGATCTTTTCTTGAAGTAATTATAGATCACAAGAACGTTGCGACATGATGTTTGATTGTTGCAACCACGGTTTTCTGGATGTTACCTTACGGTTTTAGTTGTTTGTACGACCTCCGGTTATTGCAACACGATGTTGTAACATAAAATGCGACTATTTACCCAACCTGCATCAATTTATTGGCACCCCATAGTAGCCATAACCTTACCTATGATGTTGCAACACCATCGATTGTCATAACACCGATGTTGCAACACCCTGTGTTGTTGCAACACCATTAGTCGTTGCAACACCCCGTGATGCTGCAACACCATCAGTTTCTACAACACCATCAGTTGATGCAACACCCCACGATGTTGCAACACACCAACATTACGACATATTGCGGCACCTAGTTAGCACTGAACGAGACTCATGTGATGTGTTGACACATGCTGACGTGGTGACACCCACTGACATGGAGATATCCCATCCATGGGCCACCTCAGCATAACATCAGGTCATTAATTCACCGATGGTCGATATGACCCAATGGCCAGTACAACAATCCGTGACGGCAGTCCAACCAAGCATGTACGAACGAGTCAAATCAACACATGAGGTAAGAATAAAAAGGCATGTTCTTTTCTTGTACATGTTGATAAAAAGGCATGTTCTTTTCTTGTACATGTTGCATATCACTTAAATGACATAAGAACTGATGTGACTGACCCAACCCCCTTACCACGCGTAATTGATTACTTTCCCAATTAACCATTATTTTCATTTATATCCCCCATTACCTAGGTGTCTGACATGTCCTCCCACCAACCACAGGACAATAAAACCTATATGATTTAACCACCTCATTGCTGCCATGTCTATCCAACATCATTTCACTTTTCTTTGTCACCTCAGCCAACTCATTCTTTTTGAAAGGTGGTAAATTCGGATTATATGTTATTCCTCCCTGACCATATTGTTGTAAGTCCTCTTCTATAACTAGGACAACAAATCCATCACTCTTGCTACCAAATTTCATTGAGAAAACCATGGATGGCTCCATCATACCTCATGAGTCAAAGGCAGGCTTGCTACAGGCTGACGAGGAAGAATGGAGAGTCTTCAAGGTTGCAGGATGGATGGTGTACATTGAGAGGTTGCAGGGGTTTGATGAGGAAGTTGCTTTGGAATTTTCACTCAGTCTGCAGGAGAACGGGGCTTGATTCTGTGGATTACCAGTAACCGTGAATGAAGGAGCGATATCTACGGTAACAGGGCCGCCACATGAAGGAGAACGATGGTTTGCCTGAAAATTGTCATTGTTTGATGTGAAGGATGAATTCTTGGAAGCAGGGGAAGAATTAGCGAGAAAAGGGAATGGGTTTGATAGAAACTCCATGTTTCTTCCTTGGGAAAAAGTTGTATATCATATCCAAAAATATTTCACCTGCGAAGGGCACCACAGAGTCATCTTCTAGTATCACCTAAATCTCTTGAACCACCTTTGACGCCAAAGCTTAGTCAATGTCCCTTTCTTCCTTTGGAAAGTACTGCAACAAATGGCCCACAATGTTCGGAAGGCCAAGCGTCTACGAAATTTCCTCTCTTACCATGGGCTCATTAAGCTCCTGGAAATACATGCACTCGAGCAAGCATGTCGTGCATGGGGAGACATTATGAGTCTTCCTTCACTAGTAGCAGAAACTGAAGGAGCATGGAATGCAACACCCATTGGGACACGAGAAGTTGAAACAAAAGGTTCAGGAAAACCCGCATAGGAGGAAGAGACACATCAGAACCGACCCACAAAGAAGAGAAAAGTTAGAACATTACCAAAAATACAAATTCCAAAGAAGAAAAAGACATAGGCCTCGACCAAAGAAAAAGACCATGTTGCAACACAAGAACCAACAGGGATAGAAGAAGTAAACCCTTCTGCAACACAAGAACCAATAGGTATGGAAGAGGTGAACCCTGCTGCAACACAAGAACCAATAGGTGTAGAAGAAGAGGACCTTGTTGTAACACGAGAACTGGTAGGTGAAGAGGAAAATCGTGCGGCAACATAAGAATCGACAGTTGAGAGTGAATAATATACTACAACATAGGAGCCGACAGAGGATACGAGAGGAAAAAATGTTGCAACGTCAAAGGACACAGGGGATCATACTACACCCTCCAAGAAGATAATTCTCAAGAAGAGCAAGAAACAATTCATTCCAGGTAATGTCTAAAGACCATTACACTCTACCCTTATGCAATAGAATCTTAATTTAAAAAGAATAAATCAGAAACTGCAAAGGAAAGTGAGAAGGTTGAGGGACAAGTTAAAAGGGGGCCAAACGAGTCTTGATTGTCTCGCCCAAGTGGTTGATTTCAGCCAACATGTATGTGATAAATTGGAGGAACAACCTCCTAAATCAGCCTTAGAGGCAAAAGTAGTGGTACCTCTGGAAAGGGTGGATGTTGAAACCCAAACTAAGGAGGTATTGACCCAATACCAAGGAAACCAAACAGAGGAGCTAATCCCTCTTGAGCAGATAAATGAGGGAACTCAAACTGGGGGGATTGTGACCCAAGACCAAGAAAACCAAATAGAGGATGTAATACACCCTAAACATATAAATGAGGAAACCCAAACAGAGGGACCGTGTATGAAAGATGTTGAAATTTAAACATACATTGAGGGTGATTTCTGGGTGAATGCCAACCTGGCCAAGTGGAAAAGCATCATTGAAACCTATGAAAAATGAACAGCTCCTTTGGAGGAATGCAGACATGCCATCTATAACCTGAGAGAGAGATTGGATGAGCAATTGGCAATTCATCGATGAAAATGGGAACGATGGAAAAATGATGTAAATAGGGCCTGCTAGCACATCCAATTTTTTCTTAAATCTTGGCAAAAATTGTAGGCATGAAAGATCAATGTGCTCGTGAGACTGAATGCATTTTTCATCATAACAAAATCTTGGGTGAGACTGAATGCATTTTTTCATTAGAACAAAATCTTGATTTCCTTGGGAAAATAATTTATAATGTGAGCAAATAAAAAATTGTTTTTCTAAGGCCTAATAGAGCTCTCGGGCCTGCTAAGGTTCATATGCAGGGTCATTATTATTATTTGCAAAAATAATTGGGCCTGAAGCCCAATCTCCAAGTCAATGAGCCAAGCGCCAACACAACACAAGTTTCGAGCCAAGCGCCAACACAACACAAGTTTCGAGCCAAGCACCAAAGCCGAGTGCCCAAGATCAAGCGCTAAGGCACCGTGGAGGACCCCACAAGAGGGCTATTCATTGCACTACGCGTCGATAAATTTTGCAATCATCAGTGGATGTCAACTATCCCCATCAATGTGGGATATATCTCACTGAATGCAATCCAAAGGCGCCAACTTTACAGGTGTCAATGGTTTTTGTTTGTAGGTGCCAAGTTTCCAAGTGACAAAAGGGCTCACAAATGTCAAGGTCGAGGTCACAGTTGTGAAGGGAAGAATTGTCGAGGTCTTTAATATTCAGTTGCGGGGATATTGTCGATCATATGCTAAGTAAAAATGTCGAGCTCATAGGTGTCGAGGGAGGTTACTAAGTGTGAAGGTAAAGCTTTAGATCCGCCATGACTGTCGAGAAGAATGCTAACACAGCAGGATCAAATGTTTATAATGAACACCCAGGTCTCGTAGTCAAGTGCCAATTGTCAAGTGGAGTGGCGACAACGTCAAGATCAAAGATTTTAATCATTGGTTGAGTGTTGGGTAATCACTTAAATCATGTTCAAGAAGCTCTGCATTGTGCTGAGTTCAAATTCCCTGGCAGACAAAAAAATGGGGTTTCAACAAGTATACCAGGATTTATATAATAGCAAGATTGAAAACGCATGCCAGTGTTGTTGGTCATACTCTACATGTGCTTGAAATCCAGAAGACGCAGGAATATCAAGTAAAAATCAGTTCCAAAAGAAGAGTAAGCGTCGTCAAGGTTGATATTATTCTTGTTTGGAAACACAATAACAGTTTTGAGTTTACAAAGGCGCTATAGATTATTGCTACACATATTGTAGATGAAAGCAAAAGGGAAAAGTTACAAATCAAAGTGTCGAGGACAAAAGTAACTGTTGAATGAAGTGTTCACTGCCCAGTGCGCACTCAAAGAGATGTTTCAAGTAACCAAGCAAATGTTTAACCAGAGCAAATGTCCATGTGTCATCTGACTGTTGTCGCCCATATGGAGCATACATAGAACACTAAAGATGAGAGTGTGAGTCTAATTAAAAATCATTGAGTGTTGGGTATGTGTTATATTCTTTGCACAACGTGTCACTTTTTTTGCCTCATTTTCCGTGTCCATTGTTGGGTGGTTTTTCGGCACATGGTTTTTTGTAAAAGGTTTTCTATTTCCGCTTAAGGAATTAGGCTTGTTGACTAATCCAAGTGACTCATTGGGTTAGAGTTTTGGATGTCGTTGGCTCATATATGTATGTTGTATTGTAAACAATGTATGATGTGAATGAATATAGAATATGTTAGTTTTCTCGGTTTGGGTTTCTAGAGGAAAAATCTCTATGTAATGTGTGTATTTTCCATTGTCTATTTTATGTTCTTTTACTGAAAAAAAAAATTGCAGTAAATAATTGTACAAGGTTAAAATCTAGATTGAGAGCCCAACACTAAAAATTGAATCTGCCCAAATGATGACTGATGAGTTTGCAAGTTACAGAGCAGCATCCAGTAGTCAAATGCTAAAGGAACAAATAAAGAAGTTGATATATCAACGAGGAAGAGTTGTCGATAAACATGATTTCACCTATGACACTAGAAACCTCGTTTTATGCAAATTTTCTCTTAAAAAAAAGGGATGCAAGAGTACTACTTATGATCGAATCCACTAGGTTGGCTGATATAGATAGTTCTTTGGGTGAACTTGATATGATGGCATGATTTTCCCCCTTTTTTGATATGGCATAGAAAAATACAATGGGAGTGGAATCTCTTGCATCTTTCCTTTTGTGGATGGAAAATCACCTTTAGATGTCTCCAAATGCTTGCAAATTACATTATGAGCATAACATAACATATATGGTATTATAGATTGTGTGATGCAAAACCTGTGGAAAGAAAATATGTTGATAAGTGATAGATACAAAGCTTATAGCTAATGACATCATAGGCAAGGTCCAAAACCATTGAACAACTTACACATAGCTAAAAAAAGGTCGGAGGTTGAAGAATTTCAGAAACAGAGATTTCAAAACGACTTTACCAGTTCATTGAGAAAGTGATGAAGGAGGTGTTTTGGCAACAAACTTTGCAAGAACGCTGCAAAACTGCAGAGTCAACAAGAATTGGTGTTCAATCGAGTGCCAGCGAGAACAAACATCCTCCAAAGATTTACGGGAGACGTGAGGGACATGTGTTTCATCATCTTACCATGTAGCATGATTTGTTTTGTATACATTAATTACCTTAGATAGCATCCTAGAAATTAGGATTCATGAATGTGTTCTATTGTAACTTTTGCAATGAACTCCTAAAATAAGGGGAATCCCATGTAACTACTTCATATTGAATTCCTTAGGGTAATGCATAGAGGGATAGACTATATATCCGAGTTGTTTTGATGATGAAAGGGTTCGAGTGATGAGAAATTGAGGCTAGTACTCTTCTTTTCTTTTTGAAAGCTTCAGAACTATGTGTATATAGATTTGAGGATTATAATGCAATTGAAGATTAGCTTGTGTTCTTTCTTGTTTTATTTTCTGTGTCTTCTTGTTCCAATGGTTTGTTGTTTATAAAGGATTTATCTACAATTATTATCATCATTTCTTTACAATAAATGATTTGTTGTGGGATATATGAGGGTTTCTATTGGAGTAATCTTATCTTTGAGTTAGAAGGTCTCTGATTTAAGAGAATTCTTCATGAATATGTCAATTTAACTAGATGTGAAAGTTGGCTTGTTCATCCAGTGTTCTTCTACACTTTATTCCGTTCATTTTGTTAAATATATGTTGATTGAAGGTTTTCTTAGCCCTTTTCTATTGGACCATATTTTTTGTTCATTTTGTATATTGGAGTGAGTTTCAAATCATATCAATTTGATCCATTTTCAAAGTTTAACATTCATCCATTTATCTTAATATTATGATGGGTATTGGGCTTACCCTTATAGCAGTCTAGGGGTGACTCCTGGTGCTAACATTTCTAGAGTTGTTTTCGGGGACAGAGACACGAATATATCTTCCATGGGCTACATGACAAAGATTAAAACCAGTTCTTGATGGTGAACAAGGGTTGGTGACATAGTACAAACTCCAATTTTTCACTATGGCACCTCCACTGTTTGAAGATCCATTGGTGATTCCACACATTTGAAGAACTTGCTGGTGATTCAAATCAAGTTACAAGACTCCATTGAAGAACGAGCTCAGACAAAAAAATGAAATGAAGACATAGGAAGTCCAGGTATCAAGTTATAAGTTTCTTTTAGGAACTTATGTTATTTTTTGTCAGCTCTTTCTTGTATTTTCCTTCACATATCGAGAGAATCATCCTTTTCTTTGTTTAATATGATGATCATAAACCTTCATTTATATATTCCTCATTGGAAGAAGAAGATCTGCATTCTTCTTGCATTATTGATGTTGACCCTATTCCTTCATTTAAAAAATACAATGTACATATACACATATATCCTAAACCTGATCATTCTTGTCATCCTGCAAATAGTAAAGTTGATCATTTACCATCTACCATTTCTGTTGAAACTTGCAATTGGCATGTTGAACCTTACTTTCAACCCACTAAAATTCAGTTTAGAATGAGAGAGAAAAAATTTAAACCTTTTAGGATACCATCTTGCCTCGATCCTTACACTCCCAATTTTATTGAGTATCGTCCTCAGTTTATTGGAGAAGACCATATCACAACTGAGAAGCACTTGGGATATTTTCAGAATTTCATTGATAAATTTGAAATTGTACATGAGTATGTAGCTATGAGGTTATTCTGCAAATCCTTATTTGGAGATGATGCATTATGGTTCAGAAATTTGGAAGAATGTTCTATTGGTTCATGGGATGATTTTCATTGTGCATTTTTTAGATACTAGGGTGAAAACAAATCCTTCGATCAGTACTTAACTGAGTTTAATTCCTTGAGAAGAGAGGAGGATGAAGATGTCACCCAGTTCAACAGGAGATTTTACAACTTTTATCTCAACATGCCTAAAGATATCCAACCTTTTGAAGTTGTTTGCATGGTGCAATGTACAATAACACAACACCCTGATCTAGTTCTTTATCTCATGGAGAGAAAGTCTATGACCTTGCAATAGATGTTCAATGATGCCTAGGAAATAGAAGACAATATTCGAGCCTGTGGGAAGTTTTTAGATCATATTGACGATGAAGAGTTGAATGTTGAAGAACATAAGGTTGGGCATGAACAAGAAGGTGTTGATTTGGAGCTCAATCCATTTCATGATAAGTAGTAGGCTGATTATGTCATTAGTTTTCTTGAAGGATGTCACGAGGATGTGCTTGCAGAGAATAATGAGCATCTTTTTTATCTTCAAGCTGTTGTCCCAAAATGTTTTGCTTCTAATTTGAATGATAAACAATTTGTGTTTGTGTATAATGATGTGCAGGATCTCGTGATTCCAAATTTTAACCATGAGTTTTCATTACAACAAGAACAACAACAATCTCATGAAAACCATATTTATGAGGGTCAAGTTTTAAATAGTATGTTGTTGTCTTTTGATAATCATGTGAATATGAACTTGTACAATAAATCTTGTGCACAAATAAAAGTTCAACCAAGACAAGAGAGTATTGATGCCCCAGACTGATATGAAACTAAAATTCCTCAAGACTTGTTTCGAGAAGAACGAGAGGGTCATTGTTATGATAATGTTCTCATTAAAGTGAGACACATAGATGAGTAATTGTGTCTTTCCAATCAACGACAAACTTTCCAGGAGGAAAATAGTGAGTCAGTTGAGAGTAATACTCTCCCTTTGTGATTTTCTTCATTTAAGTTGTTGAAAGAGAATTTTAAGGTCATTAATGAAGGAAAGGGATTTGAGATGATGAAAAATGATATAGGTTTTTTGGAACACAGTACAATATTATAAATCAACAATCTTCTCATTTTTTTCATGACCCTGTAGCTTGTTATATGGAAGGCTTCATCAGTTCAGGATTGTAGCCATTGGTAAACTACGAATTTGAAAACAAAGATGATGAAGAGTCAGTATTGCATCCGACATTGTTTTCTTACCCATAAGGTGTTTCATTGCAACACTCTTACGAAAATTTTCAGCCTTTTTGTGACAACCATCAGTTGGATTTTCATGAAAGCAAAAGAGAAGTCAGAGGGATGATACAAAGTGAGATCAATATGCATTTTTATGAAGACCCTTTTGCAAGATGTCTGGAGTCAGTAAACATGCCTTGATCTTCGGATTTTGTCAACATTGAATTTGTTTGCAAGTTTTTATTTGAGTTGATATCAAGTAGGTCTTTCATTTTTCCTTTGAAGAAACACATGCAAGGAGGTCAAACGCTAGACAAGATGCTTGCATGGTTGCATTAGGTTTCTTATTTCACATGAATAAGCAACTCATAGATCATTTTTCAGATTAGGATGGTGTGCTAATAAGCTCGAAGTTCTTAGCATCTTCTCATTGTTCATCAAATCAAAATCTTGGTTTCCTTGGGCAAATAATTTATAATGTGGGAAAATAAAAAATTGGTCTTCTAAGGCCTAGTAGATCTCTTGGACCTACTAAGGTTCATATGCAGGGTCATTGTTATTATTTGTAAAAACTATTGGGCTTCATTGGGCTTGAAGCCCAATATCCAAGTCCACGAGCCAAGCACCAACACAACAAAAGTTTTGAGCCAAGCACCAACACAACAAAAGTTTTGAGCCAAGCAATAAAGCCTAGTTCCCAAGACCAAGCGCTAAGGAACCATGGAGGAGCCCACAAGGGAAACTATTCATTGCATTATGCATCGATAAACTTTGCAACCATTAGTGCATATAAACAAGAGCATATCAAATCTCCCCATCAATGTGGGATATCTCTCACTAAATGGAGTCCAAAAGTGCCAAGTTTACAGGTGTCAAGGGTTTTTGTTTGCAGGTGCCAAGTTTCCAAGTGACAAAAGAGCTCACAAATGTCAAGGTCGAGCTCACAGTTGTCAAGAGAAGGATCATCGAGGTCTCTAATATTAAGCTACGGGGATATCATTGATTATATGTTAAGTAAACATGATAAGCTCATAGGTGTCGAGGGAGGTTACTAAGTGTGAAGGTCAAGCTTTAGATCCACTATGAATGTCGAGAAGAATGCTAACACAACAAGATCAAATGTTGATAATGAACGCCCAGGTCTCGTGGTCAAGTGCCAATTTTCAAGTGGAGTGACAACAACGTCAAGATTAAAGATTTTAATCATCGGTTGAGTGTTGGACAATCACTCAAATCATGTTCAAGAAGCTATGTGTTGTGTTGATTTCAAATTCTCTGGCAGACAGAAAATGGGGTTTCAAAAAGTATACAAGGATTTATATAATAGCAATATTGAAAACACATGCTAGTGTTGATGGTCATACTCTAAATGTGCTCGAAATCCAAAAGATGTAGGAATATCAAGTAAAAAATCAGTGTCAAAAGCAGAGTAAGCGTAGTCAGGGTTGATATTACTCTTGTTTGGAAACGCAACAACATTTTTGAGTTTACAAAAGCGCCATAGATTATTGCTACACATATTGTAGATGAAAGCAAAAGGGAAAAGTTACAAATCAAAGCTCCCAATAGAAAAATAATTGTTGAATGAAGTCTTCACTACCCAGTGCACACTCAAAGAGATGTTTCAAGTAACCAAGCAAATGTTTAACCAAAGCAAATGTCCACATTTCATCTGACTGTTTAAAGCTCCCATATGGAGCATACATAAAACGCCAAGGATGAGAATGCAAGATTGAGTCAAATTAAAAAGCATTGAGAGTTCAACACTAAAAATTTAAACTGCCCAAATGTTGACTGATGGATTTGCAAGTTACAGAGCAGCATCCATGAATCAAATGCCAAAGGAACAGACAAAGAAATTGATATATCAATGAGGAAGAGTTTCCGGTAAACATAATTCCACCTATGATACTAGAAACCTCATTTTGTACAAATGTTCTCTTAAAAAAAAGGGATGCAAGAATACTACTTATGATTGAATCCACTAGGTTGGTTGATATAGATAATTCTTTTGGTGAATTTGATATGATGGCATGATTTTCCCCCTTTTCGAGTTGGCACAAAAAAATACATTGGGAGTGGAATCTATTGGCTCTTTCCTTTTTTGGATGGACAATCACCTTTAGATGTCTCCTCGGGCTTGCAAATTACATTATGAGAATAACATAATATATATGGTATCATAGATTGTATAATGAAAAACCTGTTGAAAGAAAAGATGTTGATAAGTGATAGATACATATCTTATATCTAATGACATCAGAGGCAGGGGAAAAAACCATTGAAAAACTTGCACATAGCTAAAACAAGGTCAGAGGTTGAAGAAAGTCGGAAACAAAGATTTTGTAGTGAGTTTACCAGTTCCCTGTGTAAGTGTTGAAGGAGGTGTTTTTGCAGCGAAATTTCCCAGAGCGCTCCAAAACTACACAGTCAGCAAGAATTGGTGTTCAATAGAGTGCCACCTGGAACAAACATCCTCCAAAGCTTCAAGGGGGACGAGAGGGACAGGTGTTTCATCAAATTACCATGTAGCATGATTTGTTTTGTATACATTAAGTACCTTAGACAACATCCTAGAAATTAGGAGTCAATAATGTGTTATGGTGTAACTTTTGCAACGAACTCCTAAAATAAGAGGAATCCCATGTAACTACTTCATATTGAATTCCTTAGGGTAAGGCATAGAGGGATAGACTATATATCCAAGTTTTTTTAATGATTAAAGGGTTTGAGTGATGAGAAATTGAGGCTAGTACTCTTGTTTTCTTTTTGAAAACTTAAGAACTTTGTGTATATGGATTTGAGGATTCTAATGCAATTGAAGATCATCTTGTGTTCTTTCTTGTTTCATTTTCTGTGTCTTCTTTTTCCAATGATTTGTTGTTTATAAAGGATTTATCTACAATTATTATCATCAATTATTTATAGTAAATGATTTATTGTTGGATATATGAGGGTTTCCATTGGAGTAATCTTATCTATGAGTTAGAAGGTTTCTGATTTAAGAGAATTCTTCATGAATATGTCAATTTAACTAGATGTGAAAGTTGGCTTGTTCATTCAGTGTTATTCTACACTTTCTTCTATTCATTTTGTTAAATATATGTTGATTGAAGGTTGTCTTAGCCATTTTTGTTGGAGCATAGTTTTTGTTCATTTGGTATACTCGAGTGAGTCTCAAATAATATCAGTTTGATCTTTTTTCAAAGTTTAACATCCATCCATTTACCTTAATATTTTGATGGGTACTAGGCTTACCCTTATAGTAGTCTAGGGGTGACTCCCGGTGCTAAAATTTATGGTGTCATCGGGGATAGAGACACGAAGATATCTTCCCTAGGTTGTACAACAAAGACTACAACCAGTTCTTGATGGTGAACAAGGGTTGGTGACATAGTACAGACTGCAATTTTTCAGCATGGCGACTTCACTGTTTGAAGATCCGTTTGCGACTCCACACATTTGAAGAACTTGTTGGTGTTTCAAATCAAGTTACAAGACTCCACTGAAGAACAAACTCAGAAAGAAAAATGAAAGGAAGACACAGGATGTCCAGGTATCAAGTTTTAAGTTTTTTTCAGGAACTTGTGTTATTTTTTGTCAGCTCTTTCTTGTATTTTCCTTCACATACCAGGGGAATCATCCTTTGTTTTATTTACTGTGATGATCATAAACCTTCATTTATATATTCCTCATTGGAAGAAGAAGGTATGAAATCTTCTTGCGTTATTGATGTTGACCCTATTCCTTCATTTGAAAAAGACGATGTATATATACTCATAAATCATGGACTTGATTATGCTTGTCATCTTGTAATAGTAAAGTTGATTGTTTACCATCTACCATTTCTGCTGAAACTTGCAATCAGCCTGCTGAACCTTACTTTCAACGCACTAAAATTCAGTCTAGAATGAGAGAGAAAAGTTTCAAACCTTTAAGGCTGCCATATTTCCTCCATCCTTACCCTCCCAATTTTATTGAGTATCTTCCTCAGTTTACTGGAGAAGATCATATCACAACTGAGAAGCACTTGGGAGATTTTTAGAATGTCATTGATAATTTTGAAATTGTACATGAGGATGTAGCTATGAGGTTATTATGTAAATCCTTCTTTGGAGGTGTTGCATTATAGTTCAGAAATTTGGAAGATTGTTCTATTGGTGCATGGGTTGATTTTCATTGTGCATTTTTTAGATACTATGGTGAAAACAAATCCTTCGATCAATACTTAACTAAGTTTAATGCCTTGAGAAGAGAGGAGGATGAAGTTGACACCTAGTTCAAGAGGAGATTTTACAACTTTTATCTCAACATGCCTAATGATATACATGCACAGTGGTATGCAGAGTTCTTGACATCTTGCAAGGAGCATGCCATCCCCCATGGAGCATATGTTAGGCCATTCAATTTTTTGTTAAATCTTGGAAAACATTGTAGGCGTGAAAGGTCACTATACTCCTGAGACTGAATGCATTTTTCATCAGATCAAAATCTTGGTTTCCTAAGGCCTAATAGAGCTCAAGAGCCTGCAAAGGTTCATATGCAGGTGCCCAAGACAAGCGATAAGGCACCATGGAGGAGCCCACAAGGGAAACTATTTATTGCACTACACGTCAATAAATGTTGCAACCATAAGTGCATATAAACAAGAGCATATCAAATCTCCCCATCAATGTGGGATATCTCTCACTGAATGCAGTCCAAAAGTACCAAGTTTACAGGTGTCAAGGGTTTTTGTTTGGAGGTGCCAAGTTTCTAAGTGACAAAAGAGCTCACAAATTTCAAGGCCAAGCCCACAATTGTCAAGGGATGGATCTCCAAGGTATTTAATATTCAGTTGCGGGGATGTCATTGATCAGATGTTAAGTAAAAACATCAAGCTCACAAGTGTCGAGGGAGGTTACTAAGTGTGAAGTTCAAGCTTTAGTTCCGCTATGACTGTTGAGAAGAATGCTAACACAGCAGGATCGAATGTTGATAATGAACGTCAAAGTCTCCTGGTCAAGTGCCAAATTATCAAGTGGAGTGATGACAACCTCAAGCTCAAAGATTTTAATCATTGGTTGAGTGTTGGACAATCACTCAAATCATGTTCAAGAAGCTCTGCATTCTACTGAGTAAAAATTCCTTGGTAGACATAAAATATGGTTTCAACAAGTATACTAGGATTTATATAATAGAAAGATTGAAAACACATGCCTTTGTTTTTGGTCATACTCTACATGTGCTCGAAAGCCAAAAGATGCAGGAATATGAAGTAAACAATTAGTGCCAAAAGCAGAGTAAGCGTAGTCAAGGTTGATATTATTCTTGTTTGGAAATGCAACAATGGTTTTGAATTTACAAAGGAGCTATAGATTATTGTTACACATATTGTAGATGAAAGCAAAAGGGAAAATTTACAAATCAAAGCAGCCAAGACAAAAGTAACTGTTGAATGAAGTGTTCACTGCCTAGTGCGCACTCAAAGAGATGTTTCAAGTAACCAAGCAAATGTTTAACCAGAGAAAATGTTCAGGTGTCATCTGACTGTTGAAAGCACCCATATGGAGCACACATAGAACACCAAGGATGAGAGTGAAAGATCGATTCTAATTAAAAAGAATTGAGAGTCCAAAACTAAAAATTTAAACTTCCCAAATGTTGACTTATGGGTTTGCAGGTGAAAGAGCAACATCGAGGATTCAAATGCCAAAGGCACAAACAAAGAATTGTCGATAAACATGATTCCACCTGTGACACTAGAAACATCGTTTTCTACCATTTTCTCTTAAAAAAAGAGATGCAAGAGTACTACTTATGATCAAATCCACCAGGTTTGTTGATATAGATAGTTCTTCAGGTGAATTTTATATGATGGCATGATTTTCCCCCTTTTAGATCTGGCATATAAAAATACAATGGGAGAAAAACCAGTTGAGAGAAAAGATGTTGAGAAGTCATAGATACATAGCTTATAGATAATGATATCAGAGGCAAGGGCCAAATCCATTGAACAACTTGCACATAGCTAAAACAAGGTGGGAGGTTGAAGAAAGTTTGAAACAGATATTTCGCAGCGAGTTTACCAGTTCGTTGTGAAAGTGCTAGAGGAGGTGTTTTTGCAGGAAACTTTTCCAGAACGCTGCAGAACTGCACAATCAACAAGAATTGGTGTTCAATCGAGTGCCAGTTGGAACAAACTGTTGATATTATGGTAGCTTCGAGAGGTATGAACCTCTATTGTGACCTATGACGAGATTAGAATATTCTGGAAGGAAGCAAAGAAGTAAAGGAAACCCTAGACGAGATGTCAGCTGCAGAAATATAATTAATGCGAATTAATTAGTACCCAGAAGGAGAAGTCGGCCCCAGTAATTCTGCCAGACCACTATAAATACAGGGTGTCAGTTCTCATTATTCACACTTCACAGAATTGCAGAGAGCAGTTTATGCGCACTGCAGTTGACAGTTTTGTGCGCAAGTTTCTCGGAAAGGTGTTGCGCCAGTTTCTAGGTGGCACTATCTGATCAGCTTGGTTTCTATTCTTGCTTGGTGCATTAGCCTTGCTTGGCTATTGATTTCTCCCAATATTCTTCTCTGTCAAGGTCAAGGTGCTCGGAGGGTGGCTTTGACGTATGGTTGGGTGACAAGGGTATTGTCAATGGTAAAACGAGCACAATCTTTCATATTCTAACAGGTTATGGGCCCACACCTCCTTCATTCAGT
>SNQJ01S0011827.1:243212-282137 GCA_010110895.2 Picea sitchensis | reverse complement strand
ATAAGAAGGTTATAACAATCAAATATGACACATACCATGATACCTCGGACCAATTACCTCATGGAGCAAGAGTCCTCTCTGATGCAAGCCCGGGTCGGTGGTGATGGAAACCGCTACTGCTGACAGGACAAATCTGACAAAGAAGAAGAAAGATGGGCCCTCCAGGGCCATGCTCAAGTCAACCCTGCTCTCGGTACTCCATGTCTAGGACCATGTGGGCCTTGAGACATGATCTCCTGGTTATCCCTAGATATCGGGGATAACAGTCCATATTGTTGATGTATCATAGACAACGACTTCCCATTGTGGTTAACATGGGGAGTGGTCTAGGCTAGTCTCTCTTCTTGAGGGTTACTCAAGCATACTGACTTGCCTCGTCGGACAACGATTTCTCATTGTGGTTAACGTGAAGAATGGTCCATTTTGGAGGTTGATGTTGGACAGTCTTTTCCTCTTGTACTTAACAGAGGAAACGGTTCGGACAATCATTCCATAGGGTTTATACATTCTCTCCAGGGTGCACTTTGATTAGTGTAGGAGGAATGGCCCAGGGTGGCGAATGGTCCAGGCTCAACAATCAAAGACAAACATTCCTTAGGGTTTATACATTCTCTCCAGGGTGCACTTTGATTAGTGTAGGAGGAATGACCCGGGGTGAGGAATGGTCCAGGCTCAACAATCAAAGACATGCATTCCTTAGGGTTTATACATTCTCTCTAGGGTGCACTTTGATTAGTGTAGGAAGAATGGCCCAGGGTGGGGAATGGTCCAGGTTTAGAAGACATGATAGTTATTCTTCCTTGTTTGAGAAGATTAGTCCAGATATCTCATTGTTCTACTCTGAGGGTAGATATTCTTTCATATCTCACAGATGTGAGTGAAAGATTGGCCCAAATGATTCAGTTTATTTTAACAATATTTTTCTGTGCAGCTTGGCATCAGATGATTGTTATGGAGATTGCTTGTCTCCAGACAGTAGATATATACTACTGTGGTGGTTTTGTTCCATTGTTTGTGACTATGTGTCACGGTTTTAGTAGTTTTGTACTACCATGGATAAACACAGGTGTGTTCTATCAATTGATATTGTACCAGTTGTCATAGGAGATTATCCAGTTGGATAATAATGACGGTGCTCGTGATACTACCATTTGAATGGTTTGTTTGTGCTCAAGACCATACCTCCCTAGCTAGGAGGGAGTGTTGATATTATGGTAGCTTCGCGAGGTATGAACCTCTATTGTGACCTATGACGAGATTAAAATATTTCGGAAGGAAGCAAAGAAGTAAAGGAAACCCTAGACGAGATGTCGGCTGAAAAAATATAATTAATGTGAATTAATTAGTACCCAGAAGGAGAAGTTGGCCCCAGTAAGTTTGCCAGACCACTATAAATACAGGGTGCCAGTTCTCATTATTCACACTTCACATAATTGCAGAGAGCAGTTTTTGTGCACTGCAGTTGGCAGTTTTGTGCGCAAGTTTCTGGGGAAGGTGTTGCGTCAGTTTCTGGGTGGGACTATCTGATCAGCTTGGTTTCTATTCTTGCTTGGTGCATTAACCTTGCTTGGCTATTGATTGCTACCAATATTCTTCTCTGTCAAGGTCAAGGTGCTCGGAGGTTGGCTTCGTCCTATGGTTGGGTGACAAGGGTATTGTCAATGGTAAAACGAGCACAATCTTTCATATTCTAACACAAACATCCTCCAAAGCTTCAGGGGGGACGAGAGAGACATGTGTTTCATCATCTTACCATGTAGCATGATTTGTTTTGTATGCATTAATTACCTTAGACATCATCCTAGAAATTATGAGTCAGTAATGTGTTCTATTGTAACTTTTGCAACGAACTCCTAAAATAACGGGAATCCCATGTAACTACTTCATATCGAATTCCTTAGGGTAAGGCATAGCGGGATAGACTATATATCCTAGTTATTTTCATGATTAAAGGGTTCGAGTGATGAGAAATTGAGGCTAGTACTCTTGTTTTGTTTTTGAAAGCTTCATAACTCTGTGTATTTGGATTTGAGGATTCCAATGCAATTGAAGATAAGCTTGTGCTCTTTCTTGTTTCATTTTATGTGTCTTCTTGTTCCAATGGTTTGTTGTTTATAAAGGATTTATCTATAGTTATTATCATTAGTTCTTTATAGTAAATGATTTGTTGTGGAATATATGAGGGTTTCCATTGGAGTAATCTTATCTCTGAGTTAGAAGGTTTTTGATTTAAGAGAATTCTTCATGAATATGTCAATTTAACTAGATGTGAAAATTGGCTTGCTCATTCAGTGTTCTTCTACACTTTATTCTATTCATTTTGTTAAATATATGTTGATTGAAGGTTGTCTTATCCCTTTTTTGCTAAAGCATAGTTTCTGTTCATTTGGTATACTGGAGTGAGTCTCAAATCATATCAATTTGATCCATTTTAAAATTTTAACATTCATCCATTTATCTTAATATTTTGATGGGTATTGAGCTTACCCTTATAGCAGTCTAGGGGTGACTCCTAGTGCTAACATTTATTGCGTCATTGTCGGGGGAGGAGACAAAAAGTTATCTTCCTTAGGTTATACGACAAAGACTACAACCAATTCTTGATGGTGAACAAGGGTTGGTGACATAGTACAGATTGCAATTTTTCACCATTGGTGACTCCATTGTTTGAAGATCCGTTGGCGACTCCACACGTTTGAAGAACTTGTTGGTGATTCAAATCCAGTTGCAAGACTCCACTGAAGAACGATCTCGGACAAAAAAATGAAAGGAAGACACATGAAGTCAAGGTATCAAGTTGTAAGTTTCTTTCAGGAACTTATGTTATTTTTCGTCAGCTCTTTCTTGTATTTTCCTTCACATATCAGGAGAATCATCCTTTGCTTTGTTTACTCTGATGATCATAAACCTTCATTTATATATCCCTCATTGGAAGAAGAAGGTATGCATTCTTCTTGCATTATTGATGTTGACACTATTCCTTAATCTAAAAAATCCGATGTACATATACTCATATATTCTGAACCCGATCATTTTTGTCATCCTGTAAATAGTAAAGTCGATCCTTTACCATCTACCATTTCCATTGAAACTTGCAATCATCACGTTGAACCTTATTTCAACCCACTGAAATTCAGTCTAGAATGAGAGACAAAAGTTTTAAACCTTTAAGGTTGCCATCTTGCCTCCAGCCTAACCCTCTGAATTTTATTAAGTATCTTCCTTGGTTTACTAGAGAAGACCATATCATAGCCGAGAAACACTTGGGAGTTTTTCAGAATGTCATTGATAATTTTGAAATTGTACATGAGGATGTAACTATGAGGTTATTCTGCAAATCCTTATTTGGAGATGTTGCATTATGGTTCAGAAATTTGGAAGATTGTTCTATTGGTTCATGGGTTGATTCTCATTGTGCAATTTTGAGATACTAGGGTGAAAACAAATCCTTCGATAAGTTCTTAACATAAGGCTGGGCATGAACAAGAAGGTGTTGATTTGGAGCTTGATCCATTTCATGATAAGTAGGTGGTTGATTATGTCATAGGTTTTCTTGAAGGATGTCATGAGGATGGTATTATAGAGAATAATGAGCATCTTTTTTATCTTCAAGTTGTTGTCCCAAAATGTTTTATTTCTAATTTGAATGATCAGAAATTTGTATTTGTGTATAATGACGTGCAGGATCTGATGATTCCAAATTTTAAATAGTATGTTGTTGTCTTTTGATAATCCTGTGAATATGAATCTGTACAAGAACTTTTGTGCAGAAATATAAGTTCAACCAAGACGAGAGTATTGCTTCCCCTGACTGCTATGAAACTAAAAATATTCAAGAATTGTTTCGGGAAGAATGAGAGGGACATTGTTATAATAATGTTCTCAATAAAGCGAGACACAAAGAGGAGCATCTATGTCTTTCCAAACAACAACAAACTTTCCAGGAGGAAAATAGTGAGTCCACTGAGAGTAATACTCTCCATTTGTGTTCTTCTTCATTTAAGTTGTTGAAAAATAATTTTAAGGTCATTAATGAAGGAAAGGGATTTGAGATGATGCAAAATCATATAGGCTTTTTGGAACACAATGACAATATTATAAATCAACAACCATCTCATGTTTTTCATGACCCTGTAGCTTGTTATATGGAAGGTTTCATAAGTTCATGATTGCAACCATTGGTAAACTACGAATTTGAAAACAAGGATGATCAAGAGTTACTATCGCAACCAACATTGTTTGCTTGCCCAAAAGGTGTTTCATTGCAACACTCTTATGAAAATTTTCGTCATTTTTGTGACAGCCATTAGTTGGAATTTCATCAAAGCAAGAGAGCAGTGGGAGGGATGATACAAAGTGAGATCAGTATGCATTTTTATGAAGACCCTGTTGCAGCATGTCTGGAGTCAGTAAACAAACCTTGTTCTTCGGATTTTGTCAACATTGAATTTGTTTGCAAGTTTTTATTTATGTTGCTATCAATCAGTTTTTCATTTGGCCTTTGAAGAAACACATGCAAGGAGCTCAAACAGTGGACAAGACGCTTGCATGGTTGTATTGGTTTTTTAATTTCACATGAATAAGCAACTCATGGATCAACTTTCATAGTAGAATGTTTGCTAATAAGCTCATAGTTTTGAGCATGTTCTCAGCATTCAGTTGTTTTCATTTTGGTTTTCAGTGTAATGTTTCAGCAGCAGTATTTTCAGCTTGTAGTACAATACAGTTTGGATTCCAGTTTAGAAGTCTTCGAGTTGACTCAAGTCCAATGGATAAGGCACAGTGGTCTGCAAATTTCTTGGCAACTCGTAGGGAGCATGCTATCCTCCATGGAGCCTATGTTAGCACATCCAATTTTTTGTTAAATCTTGACAAAAATTGTAAGCATGGAAGGTAAATGTGCTCCTGAAACTGAATGCATTGTTCATCTAATCAAAATCTTGGTTTCCTTGGAAAAATAATTTATAATGTGGAAAAATACTTGGTTTCCTTGGAAAAATAATTTATAATGTGGGAAAATAAAAAAAATTGACTTTCTAAGGCCTAAAAGAGCTCTCGGGGCTGCTAAGGTTCTTATGCATGGTCATTATTATTATTTGCAAGTCAGCCTAAAAGAGCTCTCAGGCCTGCTAAGGTTCTTATGCATGGTCATTACTATTATTTGCTAATAGTTATGGGCCCGAAGCCCAATCTCCAAGTTTTGAGCCAAGGACCAAAGCCCAATGCCCAAAACCAAATGGTCATTATTATTATTTGCAAGTCAGCCTAAAAGATCTCTCAGGCCTGCTAAGGTTCTTATGCATGGTCATTACTGTTATTTGTAAATAGTTATGGGCCTGAAGCCCAATCTCCAAGTTTTGAGCCAAGGACCAAAGCCCAATGCCCAAAACCAAGCGTTAAGGCACCATAGAGAAACCCACAAGGGAGACTATTCATTGCACTATGCATTGATAAATTTTACAACCATCAGTGCATATAAAAAAGAGCATATCAAATATCCCCATCAATGTGGGATATCTCTCACTGAATGCAGTCCAAAAACGCCAACTTTACAAGTGTCAAGGGTTTTTGTTTCCAGGTGCCAAGTTTCCAAGTGCCAAGGGTTTGTGTTTGCAGGTGCCAAGTTTCCAAGTGACAAAAGAGCTCACAAATGTCAAGGTCGAGCTCACAGCTTTCAAGAGAAGGATCACCAAGGTATTTAATGTTCAGGTGCGGGGATATCGTCGATCAGATGTTAAGTAAAAATGTCAAGCTCATAGGTGTCGAGGGAGGTTACTAAGTGTGACGGTCAAGCTTTACATCCGCCATGACAGCCGAGAAGAATGCTAACACAGCAAGATCGAATGTTGATAATGAACGCCCAAGTCTCGTTGCAAGATACCAGATATATAAAATATGCAGAACATAAACGAAATGCTAGAAATAACAGAATAACAGTAAAATATCCAGCATAATCTTCACAATACACATAAATGATTCACGAAATAGCAACAGAAATAGCACTTTGAATCTGTGATTCAATGAATAGCAACAAATAGCACTTTGAATCCGATGATAGCAATGTTCGTGCTGCCCTTCGAGGGGGCAACCCCCAATTGAGCAAAGACTCTATTACAATAATCTCCGTTAGGGTTCTCTACAATTCTAATTCTATTTATACTAAAAAGAAGCATCTAGAGGAAGATCCTTCTAGAAGCCGGAAGCTTCATTAGGTCTTCTTACATCCGGCCTTTATTCTATTTTGCATTGAAAGGTCTTATTAATATTGGACTTTATTACATCCTGAATACATTGATTCACTCCATGTGTGGTTTAGGACCTTAACATGTCTGCCTCTTTAAAAACAACCTTGTCCTCAAGTACCGGGAGATGTGAAACCGGCCGCACGGTAGCTTCGTCTCAAGTTTCATCGGCTGGAGTCATATGTTTCCACTTTACTAGCACTTCCTCGATGGTTCTATGACGCAGACGACGCTCCCTCCGGGTCTAAAATCGCTTCCGGGTTGTAGCCAAATGGATCCTCTTCTTCTCAGCTAACTCGAAGGTTGGTTTGAAGTTGGCACATGGTTCCAATCACCTTCTTCAAGCAAGAAACATGAAAAATGGAATGGATGTAGCTCGACTGACCGGGCAGAGATAACTGATATGCAATTTGTCCCACATGCTTGAGAGAACCGTAAGGCCATAAAATTTGGGTGCTAGCTTCCATTAACGGCCGGGTCGGAGGGAAGTTTGCTTTATATGGCTGCGTGCTCAGAGAAACACTTGATGCCCTTCTACAAATTGACATTCGAGCTTAATCTTTGATCCGGCTGGTTGCCTTAATTGCCTGGCCATGACCGCTCTTTAAGGGTAATGGCGATATCCTCTCCGGACCGTAGTGTTTGGTCAATCACCGACCTTCGCTGCAAATCTTGCATATGAGAGAAATGACTGGCTTCGGCCCATACATCAAGCTTCAAAAGGAGCTCAGCGCGAGTGGTTGTATGGTATGTAGTGTTGTACCACCATTCGGCTAGTAAACGCATTGAGCCCACGGGTGTTGTTTTTTTGATGCAACTACCTCGTGATAGGTTTCCAAACACTTGTTGACGACTTCCATTTGACCATCTGTCAGTATGATAAGCCGAATCGAGATGCAATTGTGTGCCTTGTAGCTAAAATAGTTCTTGACAAAAATTGCTTGTGAAAGGTCTCGATCATAATTAATAGAGTTTGGCATGCCATGAAGCTTGGAAGACCTGATCTATGAAAATTTTAAATACCGTGGATGTAGGAAATGGGTGGTGAAGAGCAAAAATGAGCATATTTGGAAAGACGATCCACCACCACCATTATCAATGGATTATTCCCCGATTTGGGTAAGTTCGTAATAAAATCCATAGATATAGTCTTCCAAATATCAAAGCGAATTCGTGCTGTAGTGTGCCTCGAGATTTGACTGCTTCTCCCTTGTTTCGCGTTGGCATACCTCACATTCAGCCACAGTCCATTTGACAAGTCCTCGCTTCATACCATCCTAAAAGGAACGCTTAATTATGTATCATATGCTTTGGTGAACCCCGAGTGCCCCACTGTGGGTGTAGCATCAAGCTCAGAGAGTACCGCGTGGATTTGAGCCTGGATTGTTTATTTAAATACAAGCGGCCTCTGTATCGCAGCTCATCCTGCCGCCAAGAGTACCTTGGGGAGCCTGCGCCTTGCTCTGCACGAATTAGATGCTAACTTTGGGGTCTCTTGTCGCATTCCTCGGTGCACGCCTTGCGCCTAATCGTACAAATGAAGCGACGTAGAAAAGGGATCCTCCTGCCTTCATATTTCCGGTGATGCGACCGCTTACTACATTTCATCTTTGCCCTTCTTGTAAAATGATCTCATAATCATAGCCAAAGAGCTTAGTGGACCCATTTTGTTGCTCCCCGGAGGAAATGCTTGTTCCGTAAAGTATTTGAGGCTTTTACGGTCTGTCTAATTTGGAAGCTTTCCCCAAGAGATAAGGACGCTTCATAATTCAACCGCATGCAAAATCACCAACATTTCTTTCATAACAGGTTTGCCCAGATTCTTTTCTCAACAGCTATCTGCTCGTGAAGGCCAAAGGTCAACCCCCTTACATAAGGATTACCAATGCCTTTCCCCGACATGCTGCCGATTCCAACACAAATGTCTTTGTGAAGTCGGGAGAGCCAGAATCGAGTAAGTACATGGCCATCTTCAAAAGTTTGAAAAGCTTGAGCACCAAGGGGTCCAAGTGAAAGAGTTATTTTTCAGAGAGCCATGAGAGGTGCTCCAATCTTTCCATAATAGTTCTTGACGACCCCATGTGATAATACCCCTGCGGAGACCCAAAAAATCCACCTAAAGCTTTTGAGAGTCTTAGGTGCCAATCTTGCATAGCTTCAATCTTTCTAAGATCCACTTCGACGCCATCCTTTTGCTCCACTAGATGACCTAAGCATTCTATCAGATGCAAATCTCAAAAGTACATTTGACCGGGTTGAGGAAAAGCCGTGGTGTTGAGCTTGTAATGAGAACTTGATCCACATGAATCGAGTGGTATCGGCTGTCCTACATATATGAGGATATCATCAAAGAAAAACTAGGACAAAATGATCAAGAAAAGGATGTAACACATGTCCATGAGGCTCGAAGGTGGAGGGGCATTGTAACAACTCCAAGGGGCACATGACCAAAACTGAGTGGTCTCATGAGTGCGAAGGTCAGCTCTTATAATGTCTAATTTCTTTCATACGGATTTGGTGATAGCCCTGAATAAGATCAAGTTTGGTGAAGAATTGGGCACCCACTCAGCTTCATCCGTAGAGGTCATCAATGACCGGAATGGGGAATTTGTCTTTGATGGTGAGTTTATTGAGAGCACTGTCGTGACATTCGGGCCAAGAACCTTCTTTCTTTAGTAACACATTCCATCGGGAGGGAGTAAGGACTCGCGACTAGACGATGACTCGGGCAAGAAGGAGTTCCCGCACCATTTTTTTCAATTTCATCTTTGGGCAAAGGTAGCTATATGGACGATGTTGTAAAAAGGCTTCCTCGGACAAGGGAATGCATCACCATGGATTCACCAGAAGGGGAGTCCTTGGGAGTGGAGAAGACTCGCTTGATGTTTATTCAAGAGGGCTTTGAGGTCTTGGGGCACGGGTGGGATCTCTGTGGTGGGTTTGAATGGCATGGGAGTTGGGCTAAGTACACTAATGATCTTTTGAGCAATTTCCATGATGAGAACTGACATTTCAGAGAACCCGGCAGTTGATGCCTTGAAATTTATGTTTGTGGCCTTTGTCAAATTGCATGGTTAAGTTCTCGAAGTCCATGAGAATAACCTGTCCCTGGAGCCATTCTGCACCCAACACAATGTCTTAACCTCCCATGTCAATAGCAAACATATGGGTTTTGAGGTTGTAGTCACCTATTTGGAGGCTAATATTTTCATAGCACTTCCATTTCATATAGATCCACCCATCGGGCAATCATGATTTCCAAATTATTAACAAAGATGGATATAGTAGTAAGGTTTCCTTTGGGCGACGCGGCGATGAATGTTGTGGCGGATGCCACCATCAACCAAGATGGATGACCTTTCTTCTCTGTCGGATATAAACTGATTAGCTTGAGAGTTTGGGGCGTAGGAATGGTGAGAGCATTGAGGGAAATGACGGGTTCTTCCGCAGGAGGGTCGGAAGGAAGGTTTATTTAAGAAGTTTCGGGTGACTCAGGGAAAGGGGAAGTGTCATCATCGTCCTCTTGAATATCCTCAGAGATGGCCATGTTATGATTTTGTTCCTTGCGACGGTGGCCCGGAAATATTTGTCATCACTCGCCAGCTTATAACAGAGGCCTTTTGAGTTGGCGTTCATCGATTTCAACTCTAGTCAATTTTTGGATTTTTAAGGAGTTTTAGGGTAGTGGGCTCGCATCAAGGCGTGAAAGGAAGGTTTACTGCCTGAGATGAAACAATTTTTGTGCTTCTTTGGCTTTTTGGTGGAAGTTTCCACCCAAGCTCTGTAGGTTTGTTTTACGAGGACATGGGTCTCTAAACCTCCTCCTTGATAAGCCACCGATAAAGCACTTTAAAGAAAGCATCACCATGCCCCTCCTGGCTCGAAAAAAAGCCGACGCTTCAAATGCGTACTTATGAAGTCTTCGGATCGTAGTTCGATTGTTTCAATTTTGTCAAACGCCCCACATGGTTATGTTAGTGTCGTTGCCTTCATAAAGCTCAATAACAAAGTGGGTCAAAGCAATATATCCTCGACGGAAGTTTTCTCCATTGCCACCATTGCTGTTTGATCTTAGATGGAGAACACACCATACTCCCGAAGTTTACGCGGGTTACTCCAGAATGCTTGTAGAAATAATGTTCCACTTGAGTGACCTAACTAGCAGGGTCCGAGCCATCAAATTTGTTTACATTCACCTGCGGAAGGCGTATGTCCTTTGAAAGTGATGTGGTTGAAAGGTGGAATGGGAAGAAGTTTCACCTTCACTTTTTAGGTGCATCCTCAGTGGTCATCATGGTGAGGGATTTTGAGTTTGGTGCGTGAGTGCGCTACAACACATATTCGTTCATTTGATCGGGCCATTGCGGACTTGACAGCTATCTGGATTGAGGCATTCATGGAGGCATCACGGGAGGCAATAGTAGCACCTGAAGTTGTTGCACTTTGTTGGGTTCCGCAAGCCATGCTGCGGTGTTGCCAGACTGAAGTTCTGGTTACGTCTAAATATGATGACTCGTGAACCTGGCAGCGACGGGGTCAGAATTTTTCCAAAAACGATATGGGTAAAAGGATAAGGGAAAGGGCCGATGAATTTAATGGGAATAGTCTCAGCCATAATGGTGAAAATGGGTGAACCGAAAAGGTGCTCGGTCAGGAAATTCTTGGGTGGCGTTAAAATGATATGGATGAAGGTGATGAGGGCTAAGAGAGGAAGCTAATGGGATAGGTCTCAAATAATGGTGAAAAATTTCCCGACTTTTTTTTTTTTTTTTTACAACCGCTGGGTTATGCTTTTGTCCTAAATGTTGCAATGCCGAAATCCCCAAATTCAACCGAGAGTATTCACTACAACCCTAATACAGACGCGTTAATAGATCTCGCCGGGTTTAATTTGTTTATATTGTTTATGTTCCCCAAGGGTTAGGTATTCCAAGGTTCTACGCATTAAGGTTTGCCTCGTGCTATAGCTCGATATACGCAAGGGTCCAACAAGATTATCGCCCAATATCTCGTGGCAATTCAACTAAGGAGGATAGACTGCACTTCAGGCCGCATCTACCCGCATCAACGGTACTGAGAGTATCTTCCCGAGTGTTGTTCTGCGACAATTATACAAACCGCCTACCGATGGCCGACGGTGAGGTGGGCTTCAGAA
Source organism: Picea sitchensis (assembly GCA_010110895.2). Lineage (NCBI taxonomy): Eukaryota > Viridiplantae > Streptophyta > Pinopsida > Pinales > Pinaceae > Picea > Picea sitchensis. The sequence goes on along the minus strand of SNQJ01S0011827.1, from coordinate 270,740 downwards.
ATCTAGGCCGGTCCGCATTACGTGCTGGTCCGACGCGCTTTACCACTGGCGGGCTACCAACAGGGTTACAAGGGTGGCCAATGACGCGGCGCTTAAGAACCACTCTATTTCCTCAAGGCGGTATGAATCCCTCAACCTACGGGGTTTATGCGGTAACGAATATCGTGATTCATATGGGCTTAAAGACGCCTAATACGCCTCTCACCGGCGAAAAAATAATTCCACAATTTCAAGGAAAGTGCTTTTGATAATTAATTTGCAAGATATTAGTTATATAAAATATGCAGAACGTAAACGAAATGCTAGAAATAATGTATCAATGCGAAATATCCAAGATAATCTTCACAATACACATAAATGTTATACGCAATAGCAACAAAAATAGCACTTGAATCGATAGCAATGTTCACAGGCCTAATCGAGGGGGCAACTCAAATTGAGCGTAAAATGGGCTTCATTACAATAATCTCCAAGCTAGGTTCTCATACCCTCGAATTCTATTTATACTAAAAGAAGTATCTAGAGGAAGATCCTTCTAGAAGCGGAAGCTTCTATTAGGTCTTCTTACATCCGCCTTATTCTATTTTATTGAAAGGTCTTATTAATATTGACCTTTATTACATCTGAATACATTGATCTACCTATGTGCGGGTTAGGACCTTAACACTCGTGGTCAATTGCCAATTGTCAAATGGAATGACGACGACGTCAAGATCAAAGATTTTCATCATTGGTTGAGTGTTGGACAATCACTCAAATCATGTTCAAGAAGCTCTGCATTGTGCTGAGTAAAAATTCCTTGGTAGACATAAAATATGGTTTCAACAAGTATACCAGGATTTATATAATAGAAATATTGAAAACGCATGCTAGCGTTTTTGGTCATACTCTACATGTGCTCGAAAGCCAGAAGATGCATGAATATGAAGTAAAAAATTAGTGCCAAAAGCAGAGTAAGCGTAGTCAGGGTTGATATTATTCTTGTTTGGAAACGCAACAAAGGTTTTGAGTTTACAAAGGAGCTATAGATTATTGTTACACATATCGTAAATGAGATTATTGTTACACATATCGTAAATGAGATTATTGTTACAAATCAAAGCACCCAAGACAAAAGTAACTGATGAATGAAGTGTTCACTGCCCAGTGCGCACTCAAAGAGATGTTTCAAGTAACCAAGCAAATGTTTAACCAGAGAAAATGTCCAGGTGTCATCTGATTGTTGAAAGCGCCCATATGGATCACACATAGAACGCCAAGGACGAGAGTGCATGCTCGATTCTAATTAAAAAGAATTGAGAGTCCAACACTAAAAATTTAAACTTCCCAAATGTTGACTTATGGGTTTGCAGGTGAAAGAGAAACATCGAGGATTCAAATGCCAAAGGCACAAACAAAGAATTGTCGATAAACATGATTCCACCTATGACACTAGAAACATCGTTTTCTACAATTTTCTCTTAAAAACAGGGATGCAAGAGTACTACTTATGATCAAATCTACCAGGTTTGCTGATATAGATAGTTCTTCAGGTGAATTTTATATGATGGCATGATTTTCCCCCTTTTAGATCCGGCACAGAAAAATACAATGGGAGTGCAATCTCTTGGCTCTTTCCTTTTCTGGATGGACAATCACCTTTAGATGTCTCCTCATGCTTGAAAATTACATTATAAGCATAACATAACATATGTGGTATCATAGATTGTGTGATGCAAAACCTGTTGAGAGAAAAGATGTTGAGAAGTGATAGATACAGAGCTTATAGCTAATGACATTAGAGGCAGGGGCCAAATCCATTGAACATATTGCACATAGATAAAACAAGGTGGGAGGTTGAAGAAAGTTTGAAACAAATATTTCGCACTAAGTTTTCCAGTTCGTTGCGAAAGTGTCGGAGGAGGTGTTTTTGCAGCTAACTTTTCCAGAACGCTGCAAAACTGCAGAGTCATTAAGAACTGGTGTTCAATCGAGTGCCAGTTGAGGATGTAGCTCTGAGGTTATTCTGCAAATCCTTATTTGGAGATGTTGCATTATGGTTCAGAAATTTGGAAGATTGTTCTATTGGTTCATGGGTTGATTCTCATTGTGCATTTTTGAGATACTAGGGTGAAAACAAATCCTACGATCAGTTATTAACTGAATTTAATGCCTTGGGAAGAGAGGAGGATGAAGTTGTCACCCAATTCTGTTGATGAATGCAACTATGTGAGACATTCTCCAGCTTACAAACCTATGAGGTGTGGATCGTTGCAGCTATGTGAAGCCTTTCTCTCAGTTTACAAACTTGAGAGAAATCCCCTAAGAAGAGTATGTGCTTCCTGCCTGATATAGAGCTAGGAACGTAGAGATGACCTCCTCCATTCAGAGACTAAGAAGAACTCCAGATGATTATCCAGTGGGAAAGGCGATCTGATCAGTTGGGCGTGTTTGTGGTTGAGCACAAGGTGAATATGTGAAATCCCAAAGTGTTGGGTGCATCGTCATGTGAATGGAAATGAAGATGATTTGTTAGCCTCCTCTGAGTAGCAGAGTTGAAAAAAAAACTCCAGATGATTCTCCTGTGTGAGGCAGTGGGAAAGAAGATATGTATAGTGGACGTGCATGTGGATGAGCACAGGTAAACGTGTGTAGATCTAGTTCTTTTGTGTAATGCAGTGAGCCAGAGCTATGACATCCCTATGGATGTGCCCCTAGTGGATGAGCACTAGTGGGTGTATCAAATCCTTTGCTATATGTTATTCAAGAGTCAGACTTACTTGTAACCCTAATTGTTATTTAAAGGGTACAGGTCGGCCCCACCTTAATGTGTTTAATAATAAGTGTAAAAGATAATTAATATGGTTAATATTAATAATAATAATTATTATTATTATAAAGTGACTTGAAGAGGTCGTCCCTGTTAAGCCAATAAACGCCTTTGTTGATTGGACAAGTCTAATATAAGTAAGGGATGATTCTGCATTGTGGAATCGTATCTTTCATGTGAGTTTGGAAATTTCAGCAAGTACATCTACTTGGGAAAAGGTGCACACCTCTCTTGGGCACTAGTCTTCTAGGGTTTGAGCACCCTCTTGTGTACTAGGTCTTTCTTGGTGGTGAAGGTCTTTCTCTTGAATAATATAGCAAAGGATTTGGCTAGGTTTCTTCCCTTGTTGAGAAGGGTTTCCCAGGATACTTCTTATGTTCTTGTGCATGGTGTTTATTCTTGTGATCTTGGTTGCTGCAACATTATTGTCTATGGTTAAATTAAATGATAAAATGGAATGAACTTAATGCTTAACCTAGCTTATTGAAAAATAAACATGGTTCTAGAGCATAGGTCTTGAAGATCCCATTACACAAACATTTTCCAGCTCCTTCTCTCACTCATCTGCAAAAACCATACGACCCTCCTAGGGTTTCCAGAAATTGCGTACGACCTCCTTTCCTGAGAACTTTCACCACTCAAAACTTGGATGCTTGAGATGAAAAATACATAAACAGGTACGGCCTCCTTCAGTGCACCTCTAGCAAGTCTCAGATCAAAATTCTGGGCATTTTGAATTTTTGGCCCTAAGGGTTTCTAGGGTTTCGCCAAAATTCTGCAGAAAATCCTAAAGTGTATTTCTGCAAACTTCTTGAAGAAGCTCCTCATCTTACCAAGGCTATCATATTTATCAAGGCTTATTGTTGGTAGTCATAAGCCCAACAAAACCTAAAAGTGTTATCCTAGCCTAGTTGTTAGGTTTTCTAGCCTAGTTGCCAAGGGTTTGTGAAGATGAGCAAAATAATGATGGGAAGCAAGCTCGGCACAAGACTCCAAAATAATGAAGACATCAACATCTCATCACTCTCAATTATGGTTCCTATCAATGATAATACTTGGCTAATTGACAGTGGTGCCTCCAAGCACATGATCGGTATTAGAAATCATCTAACACACTTCGTTGAGAAAGAAACACATCTACATGTTGTTCTTGGAGATGATGCCAGATATAATGTAAGAGGAGTTGGAACTTCTACCTTCCAACTAGATTCATATATGCAACTCAAACTAGAGGAAGTTCTATATGTACCCGGAATAAAGAGAAACCTTGTCTCTATTTCGGCCTTGGAAGACAAAGGTTACAAAATCACTTTCTCAGAAGGAAGAGTCCTTGCATGGTACAAAGACTCTCATATAAGCTCTTCCAAAGTAATTGGTGTAAGAGAAAACAGCTTGTACAAGTTGACCATCAAACTAGTTCAAGCCTTATTACATGACACTATCATCTTGAGTGATTTATGGCATAGAAGACTTGCTCACATTCATTATAGAGCTCTTCCATCTCTAGGGAAAATGGTAACATGTCTACCAGATATCCAAATCCAACATAAAGGTGTTTGCAAAGGTTGTGCCCTTGGAAAAAATGTTAAAGTATCATTTCCTAATAGTGACAACAGATCCAAGGAAATCTTGGACTTGATACATTCAGATGTATGTGGGCCAATGATTGTTGCATCCTTAAATGGATACTTATACTATGTACTCTTCATATATGATCACTCCAGGAAAACTTGGATTTACTTTATAAAGAACAAGGATGGAGGCCTTGCCAAATTTCAAGAATTCAAAGCTCAGGCTGAAAACCTGACCGAAAGAAAAATCAAAGTATTAAGATCAGACAATGGAGGAGAATACACCTCAAAAGAATTTAACATTTTTTGTATTGAAGCAGGAATCAAGAGGGAGTTCACAGTTCCTTACAACCCTCAACAAAATGGGGTTGCTGAAAGGAAAAACAGAACTATCATTGAGGCAACTAAAGCAATGATACATGATCAGAGTCTACCTATGCCTCTATGGGAAGACGCATGTATGACAACAGTATATGTTCAAAACCGTAGTCCTCATCAGATCCTGAAGAATATTACTACAAAAGAAGCATTCACCAAAGTGAAGCTTGGGTTCGGACATTTCAGAATATTTGGATGTCTAGTGTACCTTCATGTACCTAAAGAAAAGAGATCCAAACTAGAACCTTCAGGAAGAAAGGGTACATTTGTAGGATACAATGAATTGTCAAAAGCATAACGAATCTACATCCCAGGTCAGAGGCAAATTGAAGTAAGCAGAGATGTTACCTTTGAAGAAGAAGTAGCCTTCCAGAAATCCAGAGAGGCTCAGATGGAAATTGATAGAGAAACAATACCTTCTCCCCCTTCAGCAATTCAGAGGGAGATAGATATCATTACAGATGAGCCAACAGCTCCAGTTGCTCCAGCAAATTGTGATACCCCAAGCAACATACCCAGAAACGTCACAGTTGGACATAAGAGACCTACTTAGGCACGACAAACTTTAGAAGAAGCGAAAGGACATAAAACTCCACAAGGAGCAACCTGAGAAAGCAAGAGACCAAAGAGATTCTCAAGCTACCTTCCAACCATGACCCACATTATTGATTCAAAGCCATCCTATCATGGAGAAGTTGTAGGTGAACAAGTATGGCAAGATGCCATGACTGAAGAATACCAATCTATATTAAAAAATGATGTATGGGATGTTGTTCAAAGACTAGAGAGAAAGTTTGTAGTGACTTCCAAATGGATTTACAAAATCAAACATGATGCCAATGGAAGCATTGAAAAATACAAAGAAAGATTTGTGGCTAGAGGGTTTTCACAAATAGAGGGAGTTGACTATGACGAGACTTTTGCACTGGTATCCAAATATACCTCCATCTGATCTATCATTGCACTCGTTGCTTCCATGGATTGGAAGCTACATCAGATGGATGTAAAGACAACTTTTATCAATGGTGAAATTGAGGAAGAAGTTTATATTGAGCAGCCAAAAGGTTTCGTTATGCACAAAGAAAAAATCTCATGTATGCAGGTTGAAGAAAGCCCTATATGGCTTGATACAAGCACCACGTGCTTGGTACGAGAAAATGGATGGATTTCTGATGAGTTTGGGGTTCAACAAAAGTGCAGCTGACCTAAACTTGTATTATCACATTGATGACAATGAGTACCTGATCTTAGTCTTATATGTGAATGAACTTTTCCTCACCGATTCAGAAAGACTCATTGCAAAATGCAAACAAGCCTTGACTACCAAATTTGAAATGAAGGATTTAGGCCTAATGCATTATCTCTTGGGACTATAAGTATGACAGAGAAAATATGAGATTTTCCTAAGCCAAGGAAAATATACTATGGAAATACTGAAGAAGTTCAAAATGAGAGATTGTAAATCCATGCCTACTCCAATGGTAGTGGATTTAAACAAAATGATTGACATTGATTCAGGAGACATAGATCCACATTTATATCGACAACTTATTGGATCCTTGGTGTATCTGGTTAACACTAGACCAGACATTTGCTATGCAGTAAATGTGCTTAGCCAGTTTATGAGCCAACCAAAATAGGCACACTGGATAGCTGTAAAACACGTATTGAGATACTTACAAGGCACAATTGGTTATGGCCTGAGATATGCAACCAATGTGGACTTAAGCTTGGAAGGATATGCCGATGCAGATTGGGCAGGAAGTGCAGTGGACAGAAAGAGCACTTCAGGTTGATGCTTCACCTTAGGATCAGTGTAGTAGAAAACAAAACTATGTGGCTTTAAGTACAACATAAGCAAAATACATTGCATTGAGTGTGGCAGTTCGTGAAGTTGTATGGCTTTGCAAACTTTTGACAGACTTGTTTGATCATGAGATGGATTCGACGACTATTCATTGTGACAACCATAGCTGTGTAAAGCTCTCCGAGAACCCAGTGTTTCATGACAAATCGAAACACATTGAAATCAAGTATCACTATATCAGAGACATGGTGCAGAGAAAGACAGTGCATGTACAATATCTTTCTACTCATGAACAAATTGCAGATATCTTCACTAAACCACTTGCCAAGACAAAGTTCGATTATTTCCGTGAAAGACTTGGCCTGATGGAAAATGCCTCCCTAGCTGAGAGGGAGTGTTGATGAATGCAACTATGTGAGACATTCTCCAGCTTACAAACATGTGAGGTGTGGATCATTGCAGTTATGTGAAGCCTTTCTCTCAACTTACAAACCTGAGAGAAATCCCCTAAGAAGGGTACATGGTTCCTGCTTGAGACAGAGCTAGGAACATAGAGATGACCTCTTCCATTCAGAGAGTGAGAAGAACGCCAAATGATTATCCAGTGAGAAAGAGGATCTAATGAGTTCGGCGTGCCTGTGGCTAAGCACAAGGTGAACGTGTGAAATCCCAAAGTGTTGGGTGCATCGTCATGTGAACAGAAATGAAGATGATGTGTTAGCCTCCTCTAAACAACAAAGTTGACAAAAAAACTTCAGATGATTCTCTTGTGTGAGGCAGTGGGAAAGAAGATCTGTAGAGTGGGCGTGCATGTGGATGAGCACAGGTGAACGTGTGTAGATCTGGTTCTGTGTAATGTAGTAAGCCAAAGCTATGACATCCCTATGGATGTGCCCCTAGTGGATGAGCACTAGTGGGTGTATCAGATCCTTTGTTATATGTTGTTCAAGAGTCAGACCTACCTGTAACCCTAATTGTTATGTAAAGGGTATAGGTCGGCCCCACTTTAATGTGTTTAATAATAAGTGTAAAAGATAATTAATATGGTTAATATTAATAATAATTATAATAATTATAAAGTGACTTAGAGAGGTCGGCCCTGTTGAGCCAATAGATGCCTTTGTTGATTGGACAAGTCTAATATAAGTAAGGGATGATTCCCCATCGTGGAATCATATCTTTCATGTGAGTTTGGAAATTTCAGCAAGTACATCTACTTGGGAAAAGGTGTGCACCTCTCTTGGGCGCTAGTCTTCTAGGGTTTGAGCACCCTCTTGTGTTTTAGGTCTTTCTTGGTGGTGGAGGTCTTTCTCTTGAAGAAATATCAAAGGATTTGGCTAGGTTTTCTTCCCTTGTTGAGAAGGGTTTCCCAGGATACTTATTGTGTTCTTGTGCAAGATGTTTCCTCTTGTGATCTTGGTTGTTGCAACATTATTGTCTATGGTTAAGTTAAATGATAAAATGGAATGAACTTCATGCTTAACCTATCTTATTGAAAAATCAACAACTTCAACGGGAGATTTTACAACTTTTATCTCAGCATGCCTAAAGATATACATCCTTCTAAAGTTATGGCCATGGTGTAGTATACAATAGCACAACATCCCGATCTAGTTCTTTATCTCATGAAGAGAAAGTCTATGACCTTGCAGAAAATGTTCAATGATGCCCAAGAAATGGAAGACAATCTTCGAGCCTGTGGGAAGTTTTTATATCAGATAGAGGATGAAGAGTTGAATGTTGAAGAACATAAGGTTGGGCATGAACAAGAAGGTGTTGATTTGGAGCTTGATCCATTTCATGATAAGTAGGTGGTTGATTATGTCATAAGTTTTCTTGAAGGATGTCATGAGGATGGTATTGCAGAGAATAATGAGCATCTTTTTTATCTTCAAGTTGTTGTCCCAAAATGTTTTGTTTCTAATTTGAATGATCGGAAATTTGTATCTGTGTATAATGATGTGCATGATCTCATGATCCCAAATTTTAATCATGAGTTTTCATTACAACAAGAACAACAACAATCTCATGAAAACCAGATTTATGAGGGTCAAATTTTAAATGTATGTTGTTGTCTTTTGATAATCTTGTGAATATGAATCTATACAAGAAATCTTGTGCAGAAATAGAAGTTCAACCAAGACAAGAGAGTATCGCTGCCCCAGACTGCTATGAAACTAAAAATCTTCAAGACTTGTTTCGGGAAGAATGAGAAGGTCATTGTTATAATAATGTTCTCAATAAAGCGAGACATGGAGAGGAGCATCTATGTCTTTCCAATCAGCAGCAAACTTTCCAGGAGGAAAATAGTGAGTCCGCTGAGAGTAATACTCTCCCTTTGTGTTCTTCTTCATTTAAGTTATTGAAAAAGAATTTTAAGGTCATTAATGAAGGAAAGGGATTTGAGCCGATGCAAAATCATATAGGCTTTTTGGAACTCAATGAAAATATTATAAATCAACAACCTTCTCATGTTTGTCATGACCCTATAGCTTGTTATATGGAAGGTTTCATAAGTTCATGATTGCAGCCATTGGTAAACTACAAATTTGAAAACAAGGATGATGAAGAGTTACTATCGTAGCCAACATTGTTTGCTTGCCTAGAATGTGTTTCATTGCAGCACTCTTATGAAAATTTTCATCCTTTTTGTGACAACCATCAGTTAGATTTTCATCAAAGCAAGAGATCAATGGGAGGGCTGATACAAAGTGAGATCAATATGCATTTTTATGAAGACCCTTTTGAAGCATGTCTGGAGTCGATAAACAGGCCATGTTCTTCGTATTTTGCCAACATTGAATTTGTTTGAAGTTTTTATTTATGTTGCTATCAATTAGTTTTTCATTTGGCCTTTGAATAAACACATGCAAAGAGCTCAAACAGTGGACAAGACGCTTGCATGGTTGCATTGGTTTTTTATTTCACGTGAATAAGCAGCTCATGGATCAACTTTCATAGTAGGATGTTTGTTAATAAGCTCACAGTTCTGAACATGTTCTTAGCATTCAATAGTTTGCATTTTAGTTTTCAATGTAATTTTTCAGCATAAGTATTTTCATCTTGTAGTACAATACGGTTTGGATTCCAGTTTGGAAGTCTTCGAATTGACTCCAGCCCAATGGATAAGGCACAATGGTCTACAAAGTTGTTGGCAACTCGTAGGGAGCATGTCATCCCCCGTGGAGCCTATGTTAGGACATCCAATTTTTTGTTAACTCTTGGCAAAAATTGTAGGCGTGAAAGGGAGACTATTCATTGCACTACGCGTCGATAAACTTTGCAACCATCAATGCATATAAATAAGAGCATATCAAATCTCCTCATCAATGTGGGATATCTCTCACTGAATGCAGTCCAAAAACACCAAGTTTACAGGTGTCAAGGGTTTTTGTTTGCAGATGCCAAGTTTCCAAGTGACAAAAGAGCTCACAAATGTCAAGGTCGAGCTCACAACTTTCAAGGGAAGGATCATCAAGGTCTTTAATATTCAAGTGCGGGGATATCATCGATCAGATGTTAAGTAAAAACGTCGAGCTCATAGGTGTCGAGGGAGGTTACTAAGTGTGTAGGTCAAGCTTTAGATCCGCCATGACTGTCGAGAAGAATGCTAACACAACAGGATCGAATGTTGATAATGAACGCCCAAGTCTCATGGTCAAGTGCCAATTGTCAAGTGGAGTGACGACGACGTCAAGATCAAATATTTTCATTATTGGTTGAGTGTTGGACAATCACTCAAATCATGTTCAAGAAGCTTTGTGTTGTGCTGAGTTCAAATTCCCTGGGAGACAGAAAATTGGGTTTCAACATGTATACCAGGATTTATATAATAGCAAGATTGAAAACACATGCCAACCTTGTTGGACATACTCTACATGTGCTCGAAAGCCAGAAGACACAGGAATATCAAATAAAAAATCAGTGCCAAAAGCAGATTAAGCGTAGTCAGGGTTGATATTATTCTTGTTTGGAAACGCAACAACAGTTTTGAGTTTACAAAGGTGCTATAGATTATTGCTACACATATTGTAGATGAAAGCAAAAGGGAAAAGTTACAAATCAAAGCACCCAGGACAAAAGTAATTTTCGAATGAAGTGTTCACTGCCTAGTGCACACTTAAAGACATGTTTGAGGTAACCAAGCAAATGTTTAACTAGAGAAAATGTCCAAGTGTCATCTGACTGTTGAAAGTGCCCATATGGGGCATACATAGAACGCCAAGAATGACGGTGCAAGCTTGAGTCTAATTAAAAATCATTGAGATCCCAACACTAAAAATTTAAACTGCCCAAATGTTGGCTGATGGGTTTGTAGGTGACAGAACAACATCCAGGAGTCAAACGCCAAAGGCACAAACAAAGAAGTTGATATATCAATGAGGAAGAGCTGCCAATAAACATGATTCCACCTATGACACTAGAAACCTCGTTTTCTGCAAATTTTCTCTTAAAAAAAAAGGATTCAAGAGTACTACATAGATTGGTTGATATAGATAGTTTTTCAAGTGAATTTGATATGATGGCATGATTTTCCCCCTTTCTGATCTGGCACAGAAAAATACAATGGGAGTGGAATCTCTTGGCTCTTTCCTTTGTGGATGGACAATCACCTTTAGATGTCTCCTCAGGCTTGCAAATTACATTCTGAGCATAACATAACATATATGGTATCATAGATTGTGTGATGCAAAACTTGTTGATAAGTGATAGATACAATTCTTATAGCTAATGACATCAGAGGCAAGGGCCAAAACCATTGAACAACTTGCACATAGCTAAAACAAGGTCGAAGGTTGAAGAAAGTCAGAAACAAAGATTTTACAGCGAGTTACGAGTTCACGGTGAAAGTGTTGAAGGAGGTGTTTTTGTAGCGAACTTTTCCATAACGTTGAAAGTTGCACAGAGAACAAGAATTGGTGTTCAATCGAGTGCCAGCTAGAATAAACATCCTCCAAAGCTTCAGGGGGGGCAAGAAGGACAAGTGTTTCACCATCTTACCATGTAGCATGATCTATTTTGTATACATTAATTACCTTAGACAACATCCTAGAAATTAGGATTCAATAATGTGTATTGATGTAACTTTTGCAACGAACTCCTAAAATAAGGGGAATCCCATGTAACTACATATCAAATTCCTTAGGGTAACACATAGAGGGAGACTATATATCTAAGTTGTTTTGATGATGAAAGGGTTCGAGTGATGAGAAATTGAGGCTAGTACTCTTGTTTTCTTTTTGAAAGCTTAAGAACTATGTGTATATGGACTTGAGGATTCTAATGCAATTGAAGATCAACTTGTGTTCTTTCTTGTTTCATTTTCTGTGTCTTCTTGTTCCAATGGTTTGTTGTTTATAAAGGATTTATCTATAGTTATTATCATCAGTTCTTTACAGTAAATGATTTGTTGTGGGATATATGAGGGTTTCCAATGGAGTAATCTTACCTCTGAGTTAGAAGGTTTATGATTTAAGAGAATTCTTCATGAATATGTCAATTTACCTGGATGTGAAGGTTGGCTTGTTCATTCAGTGTTCTTCTACACTTTCTTCTGTTCATTTTGTTAAATATATGTTGATTGAAGGTTGTCTTAGCCCTTTTTTGCTGGAGCATAGTTTATGTTTATTTGGTATACTAGAGTGAATCTCAAATCATATTAGTTTGATCCATTTTCAAAGTTTAACATTCATCCATTTATCTTAATATTATGATGGGTATCGGGCTTACTCTTATAGCAGTCTAAGGTGACTCATAGTGCTAACAGGGCCTCTGAGCTACAAGCCCAAATAAAACTTCTTGGGGAAGAAAAAGGGGAGATGAGTTCCCTTTTGGGATCCATCCTCAACTGCAGAGCACCCTCTCGTGTCTATTCAATATTCCTAATGAGAGACACTTCATGTTCCAATTTAGAGCAGTGGCAACATGAAGACCCTACAAGGTGACCTCTACGGAAACCTTCTTGAAAGTATATTATGAGAACAACAAAGAGGGTAATGACTTGTTGTGTGAACTTTACCAGTGTAACCTTCTCCTTGATTTTTACCCAAAATGGAATTCAACTCCTTTTGTGGGAGACATACATTGGGTCTTTACATCATTTGTGAGCAATCATGCCCAGGGGAAGAATGACCTATTTGTTGCCCAACGGAATGAAAATTGTAGCCTTTGGGTAAGAAAGGAATTCCCTGAGCCCAAGGTTGTTCTTATCTCACACTATGCATGGGTTAATTCTCAGACACATGAACCCTTCATGACTAACAACAGATAAGAAGCCATCTATGATTGCATTCAACGCATAGAATCTTTGATGTGAGATTCCCTACACGGAAGTAGACCGAGATGGGAACAAGCCACAATTGAGATGAGACAATGAGATGCCTTCAATTATCACAATTTTGCAGTGGCATTGAAATGGGTAAGCAAGTACATTCATTGCATAAGGACATGTGGAAACAAATGGGTAGGGTTGAGATTTCGTTACCTTTGATTTGGTTGTTTTCACTCGAATACCAACGAGATTATGACCTATGCAAAAAGGAGGAAGAAGGTTATTGGTGAATAATTGCAAAGAATGGAGGGTATTATTTAGCATTTGACAAGGGACATTCAGACTTCGACCTCAACAATCTTCATTATAGTGCCTCTCATGTAGATTCAAACTGATCAACATGGTTTCATGAGAACATGCAACACTTTTGGTAGGGGGGAGATGAAGGGTGTCTGAAACACCATCCTTTTCACACCTTTACCTTGTCTTTTCTGCCACTTTCTCCAGTCCTTCCAGCCTAATTTTGAGTATAACAATATATTTTGTCTCAGGTATGTATCCGCACAACTTATGTCATCCTAAGTGGTTTTGCTAGTGTAATTAAAGGAAAGATGATCGTTTATGCTCACTAATGGAAGAATGCTAAGATATTGTTCTAGGAAAATGCCACAGGTATTGTAGAAAGAGTTTTTGCAACACCAAGACGTTGTTGCAACACCCCTCGGATCATTGGTGTGACACCATCAACCTTATCGGGTTGTCGCTGCAACACGTTTTCCAGTTGTTGCAACACGATTTTCAGTCGCTGCAACACTAGTTGTTGCAACACGATTTTCAGTCGCTGCAACACTAGTTATTGCAACACGATTCCCATTGGCTGCAACACTAGTTGTTGCAGTTACACATGTAGACAATTGTTGCAACACAAGTTAGCATTGTTGCTACAACACCCACTGTCGGAGCTCCGCTGCTAGGAGCAACTATGACACCCATCCTAACAATTATGATTTCTATGATGAGTTGGTTGCCACATTCAATTGTAACTGCATCATCTAGGAAAGTACAGATGAACAATTAGGCTGGTATTCTAAACAGCCAACAACAGATAGGTTTTTGGAAAAGGACAAATGCACAGCCAAAGGTCGCGCTCCAGCACAACTGAAGCATCTATTTCAACAAATCATTGTCAGTTAATGAAGACATTGGGTCATGTGAAAAACAACTTCACCTATCTTAGTCGAGTTGTTGAAAAGAAATTGATAATAACCTAAGGATCGTAGATCCTCATCGCTGTCCTCAACTCTTTCTTGCTAAGAAAGGAATGGTACGAATTGTATAAGAACCCAACTCAATTTGAGTAACAAGGAATCAATAATTGTAATCTAAATTCTTCTCCTTGGATAATAAAATTATTGTTTTGATCCCTCTGCAATTCTTGTGTTCATCACTATCTGAAGTTCGGTGTGTGATTGAAGATCTCTACCAATGCCTCGTCTAGGGAGGTAGGCCCCCCTCGGTCAGGTACTGATGTACTATTTATTGTCGTATATATTCAATTTATGTTGTGATTGACTTACAAATTGCTCATGTGTTTGGTTATGGTTTCCATCTTGCTACAACACTAGAATACTTTGTATCAGTTTGTTTCTATTATGTTTATCTTATTCATCTCTTAATTTAATCTAGTGTACTTATAAAAACTCAATAGAATTTCAAGATATTTTATGCAAAGCTCTTAAAATTGCAAGATTGAACAGAATAGAATATTTCTTGGTACAATCACGATTTAAAAACAGTAGTCGATCGAGTGTGTTTTCTGCAACTAGATTAGACACTTGCCTTTTTCAATTACATTCAAACCAGGGTCACAACCCTAAGGGATTATAGGCCAACTAAATTAGATTAGTTTTTATTTCAATTACATTCAATCAAGGTCACAACACCAAGTGCTTCCATGTTGGTTGAATTAGATTAGCTTGTTAATTCTTTTAGTTTTCCACTCAACTGGGGGTCATAGCACTAAGTGCTTCCACGCTCAGTGGCAACAACATAGATTGTTAAATATTTTGCTATAATTGGTGACTTTGTCGAAAGATATCTCAAACCTTTCATCTGATCATTTGCTCTCGCTACAACTTCATAGCTAGAACACTGTTTGAATGATTTTCCCTCACATATATAGTGCATGACAATTCTCAAGTTCCAAACGAATTACGGATTGACAATTAAATGAACTAGTCTTTCTAAAGAATTAGAAAGGTAATACATTTTTGTCCCATTGTTCAATCTAAATTAGCATAGTTGTCATTTGAGTCCACACACACACAACCCATAACAAACCGAAATGGCGTGTTTCAAAAAGTGTCGTCCCTGCTAAAGTATCAATTATTAAAATCATGTAATAAGGGCCATTTCCAAGAAACACTCAAAAGCATTAGGACCAAAACTAAATGGCCAAATAAAAGAGTTCAGAATAGAGAAAAATTTTGGGGCTATATATCACCCATGGGCTAATTTTCCATGTTTTTTCCAAAAAAAAGATTCGCCAATTTCCATTTTTTCTAAAAGTGATTCGCTCAAATTCTACAAAATAAAATTATTTTCTTAAAAAAAACCCGAATTTTATAGAAAATATTTAAAATCCTTAGAAATTTCAATAATTTTACAATAATATCGCCAAACATTTTATAGTTTACATATTAAGAACTACTAAGATTTGTCAAGGTTTGTACATTATGAGATAAATTTCCATCGTTTAAATTATCCCTGGTTCAGAATTAACATAGATTTTTTAAAACATATATACCTCAAACAGATGATAATGCAATTGCATGTGAATATGGCAAATGGAAGCTTGAACCGATCTTATCATTTGTTTTCAGATTAAAGGTAAGCATTGGTCAATTTATAGACAAGAGTTAAGAATCAGCATATAGGTTTTTTAGAACGGATCTACCTTAAATATAAGATAAATCAATTGCAAAAGAATATGACAAATAGAAGCTTAAATATATCTTATCAATGATTTTCAGATTTCTGTATGACTTCAATCAAAATAAGACAAAAAGTGAGAAAATAGCATCCATTCTCCATGGTCCTTTGCTACTATGATATGGAACAATCCTAATGTTGAATGGCAGGACAAATGTAGATGCAATAAATAAGTTTTACCTTTGCCAATACTATGTTCAAGACAACTATATTAACTGATTATCTGAGAGCACAGGATTTTCCAGCATTAGATATGGTTAACCAGGACTTCAAATTACTACTTAGTCAGTAAATATCATCTTCTCTCGCAGCTAACAGCTGAAAAAACTTGTTTTGCAACACTCATTTTCTCTGGATATAAAAGCATAAGATGTAACTTCTGGTTCCTAACGTTGTATTGACTATTTACTTCTGACCCACCTTTCTGGTTTGAGGTTGGGTGGTGAGAAACAGAAGAAGCTCATTTAGATTATAGAACATTAAGATATTTTGCCTTAGGGCGCTTCGACAAAACTTTAGATAATTACTGGAATACCAGTCTCTGCCTCTCCAACTTTCTGCCGGTTTTTTGTTCTCTTCAATCAGATACACTTTATCAAGACATTCTTGAAGTAGGATTTCTTGCAACAACTTATGTTCAAGGAAAGATGGGAGTCCTTGTAAAAGATATCCCAGCAACATCTGCTATAAATCTCGTATGCATTTCCTTCTCATTCTTTGATCTAGAGTGAGATTGCAAATCTCCTAAAAGAATTCTATGAGAAAAAAATGCAAACAGCCATTGTGCCTAGGAAAAATTGACAATATCATCTTTTGACCACCCAATCAAAATGCTTCTGGAATTCCAGATATTTCTAGTTCATCATTATTGGTAACAGATACAACTGTTTCTTCTGAAACATAGGTGTCTTCTTGAGGCACATTCATAAAGTTCTCATCAAGGTCACGTGTGTCTCCTTGATCTCCAAAATTTGCCTCTCTTATTTTTCTTAATAATTCATCACGGACGTCAAGATGTTCTCTAAGATACCCTTTGGCAGCCTCTTTACCACGAAGATGTTCTTCATTTATACGATAGAAGGCCCCTGATTTTGAGACAAGTCCAATTTTACATCCTAACTCCAGGATCTCAGCTTCACATGAAATGCCCCTGCCAAACTCCAGCTCAAATTCTGCTGTCCTGAAAGGAGGTGCCAGCTTGTTCTTTACAACTTTCACTAAAATCTGGTTTCCAATTATCTGCCACAGGGATTCAGACATTAGAACAGTTCATGTGAAAATCTTAAATACAGTATTAAGCATACTTAGAGGTTAGAATTCTCTGATATCAACACAATTTCCAAAGCAACTGAGACATGGAACGTGATCTTGGTAGGATATAGACAAAACTAGACAGAACATTTGAGTATGTACAAGAGCAGGAAAATAATTTCAATGAGATCGTGTGGTTTAAATTTAATTTATTTGTCGAAGGAAGAACACAAAATTCAAAATTCATTTGGCAAGATTGATTCAAATAGCAAGTGAAAATATGGTGCTGCCATTCTAAAAGAGTACAACCCCTCGCATGATGTTCAGTGTCAACTTCCGAAGTGATGACTGGTCAGCCTATGTTGCTTGGGGACAAGGGCTGTATCTTTCTATTCTTTTGCTACAGACAACTACACTAAATTTTCTGAACCATCGCAATGTGCATCCATGTAAAGCAGGTGTACCCCTCTTTAGTTCCCCACTATGAATCAACTTAAGTCATGGAATACTTTCCTTTAAGCAACTACATGCCATGATGGCACTCACTGCTCGTAAAAATATGGGGAAAATGGTACGACAAGAGACTTGGAACTCTATTTCATCATAAATGAGATGGCAACTAGTATGAGCACATAAAAACTCATTAGGACAAGTCCATGCTTCCCAGCAAAAGTAATCTACAATGTTTTGGAACAACCACAAGTGTGTTCCCATAATACATAAACTATTATGTGATAGCATATGTAAGAACTCCTCGATCTATAAAATGGGAAATGCTTTACCAGTATTTTATTTCCAGAAAACTCTCGACTATAGGATACATAAAATTTTCTGAACCATAGCAAAGTGCATCCATGTAGAGCAGACGTACACCTATTTAGTTCCCCACTAGGAATCAATTTAAATCATGGAATACTTTCCTTTAAGCAACTATACACCATGATGGCACTCACTGCTCATAAAATATGGGGAAATTGTAATGGGAGGACAAGAGACTTGGAACTCTTATTTCATCATAAATGAGTTGGCAACTAGTATGAGCACATAAAAACTCATTAGGACAAGTCCATGCTTCCCAGCAAAAGTAGTCTACAATGTTTTGGAACAAGTAGTGTGTTCCCATAATACATAAACTATTATGTGATGGCATATGTAAGAACTCCTCAATCTATAAAATGGGAAATACTTTACCAGTATTTCATTTCCAAAAAACTCTCAACTGTAGGATTTTTGCATAGTCCAGCCTCAGAATCATGACTATAGCATGCTGTGCAGGTTGCAGGTTGGTCAGCTATCTGCAGCATCATTAAATGCTCAAGAATAGGTCTATACAAGCTCTAAAACAATGCATATTTATTATATAACAATTTGAGGCTCTTGTAACTTTTGGTCAGTGAAAGATACCGAAACACCATCTCTAAAACATGAATAAGATCGTACAGTATGTCTGCTTGAAAGCTGACAACAATGATCCATATCCATATAGATCTCTAAAATAGAAAAGTAAAAAGTATAAGTTGTTAATCCTAAAGTAGGTTTCATATGACATAAATATATTATAATCATTACGGGTATTGTTACCTCCCAACTCATATTTAATGATAAAAGTCCTAATCTACAAGGTACAACCCAAGAGGAAACTACTACGACGGTCACCACTGTCACCTAAGTAACCTATCCTCTTCACTTTAGGCCGGCTCTCCAATAGTTCAAGGGGGGTATCCCTAGTAGGATTACTAAAACTAAGCAATTAGACACAAGGTGATACGAGAGTAGTTTTAGTAAAACAATGATTTTGTAGTTTAGGAAATAAAAAGGGTGATAGAAGGAAATAGAGATTAGTGCCAATCTAACAAGGGCAATGGAGTCAAGGGGGTATCTAAGGGGACTTATTTTCTAATGTGTTAGCAATGGAAGTAAGGCCAAAGGAGAAGCATACTAACTGATTTCTTGGATGCTGGAAGTATTCTTTGTGCCATTTAATGGTTTTTGTGCCGTTTAATGCCTCAAAATGGCTCCGGAAGGTTCTGGACCCCAATTTTCCAAACTGGGACCTGCCACTAAAATGACCCTGCAAGCTGATTCCTCCATTTTTTTCCACTCTGAAGGCATCGAGATAGATGACAAATAATATAATGATCCAATCCAAATCACCCACATATTAACTTTCCACATAATATAATTAATAGAGAATGCATGCAAGAAAGCACACATGAAAGAAAGAAAGCGGGGACATATAGATCAGCAGATGCAAATACACATATATAATGCTAAATAGTATATATGTTTGGCCCCACACCAGTGAGCTTTATGAAACCCATCCTTGTGGGCCAACAAAACCCAAAAGGCCTACCTGGCATGAGCAATTTCTAGGCTTTTATATGGGTGCATTCACACATATTCAGAGAGAATAACAAATGCAAAATATAATAATGCTGCATCTATTACATAGATGGCAGCCTTAGGTAGCCTCCTAAACATAGTATCACTCTCTCAAGTTAATCAAGCCTGACACCATTATTATTCACTAAATTGGTTATGGTCATTTAACCACATAACCACTGAATGTTGCATTGGTCACACATATCTAACATACAAAGTGACACAAGCATTATTGACTCATAATATTATTGGAGTGTTATGCTCCAACACCCTTTGTGGCTATATGACTTGAGGATCAAACAAAAGATACGCAATTTATCTTTTGCACACCCACACACGTGTATGTAATGATTTGCATATGTTAATTATTGCATTGCATCAATTGTTTCACACAAGTCAATAGCACATGTCCATGTGTAATGCTTTGAGTACGTTAATTATTATATCGCATCAGTTATTAGACATGAGTCAATACTAGTGTATGTACATATAGATATAGACAGAGAGTGTCTATAGATGTTATGTGTGTCTTTGCACAGCGATATGTTGTTGAGACATGATAGTAGAAAAAGGTCGAAAGAGTTGTGATAGGGCATAGGTTGAGGTGTTATAACAACAAGCTTCATAACTTCTATCACCAAGGCTTCGAGAACTTTGTAACATACATAGTGATAGATGGATACAATATGGGAAATAGGCCCTTATTATCTTTAAACTTAATAGAGTTCTCATTGTTCTGTTTCCGATTGTTCTGTCATATCCATCATGGTGGTTTGGTCATTACGCATAGACAGGCTATGAAATGTTAAAAGGCACATGAAACCAAGGTACAGAAAAATTCAAATAATTTTTATTTGTTTCTGTTTAGAGTGCTCCATCACTTCCCACAACTCTGCATGTTTTTGTACAAGTGAATGGTTTTATTAAAACTCTATATGAGCTAAAACATTGTTGAAATGCTTGACATACCTTCACCACTATTTTCAATCCTAGCCAACAATAGGATGGTTCTTTTGCATTGCTGTCTCTATGCTACCAAATACAAAGGATATGCTCAATGCCAAAGGTTGGGCAGCCTTGCAGTACCTATCATTTCCGTTTCAGATTGCTTGGTCCTCCTTAGTCCAAGGACTGTATTTTGATAAGGGCCATTTTTCTATGACTTAGGGTGGCCCTATTTAGGAAGAAGACTTGTCCTAGATGCCTTAATTGTTTAAACTTTAAATATTTATGGGCTATTCATAATGTTCCCATTTTAATGATCATAGAATCACCATTCTAACCAATAAAAGAAACAAAGGAAAACCTAACCAAATAGAAAGCCAAGAACGGAATAATATATACCTCTTCCCCCTTCTTCACTGAGCCAATTCTTCGAATATTTATACGAACTGATGTATAAAACTTCAATGCATTACCCCCTGAGGTAACTTCAGTAGGGCCTCCAAAGCCCCCATATGTACCCAGCTTTGCCCTCACCTGCAGTGACACAAAATGCGTGAATCATTATCTTCCCAGGATGCCGGATTGTAAGTATGTTAATAACTTTACATTAATAATCTGATGAATATTCTACAACAGACCAGTCTGGAATAAACATAATGAGTCAAACAACTAAGAAACTACCCCTTACCTGATTTATAAAAATGAGAAGGGTTTGTGTACGCGATAATGAATGGCTCAATTTGCGCAGTGCTTGGCTCATCAATCGTGCCTGTACTGCCATGTGAGCATCCCCCATTTCACCTTCTAGTTCACTTCGAGGAACAAGTGCTGCTACCTATTATTGTCCCCAATGCATGCCATTTACACAATTAAAATAATAGTTTAAAATCAAAAACTACATTTATACCCATTGGCATGTACCATAAAGTTTAAACAGAAACACTATTGCAATACTGAAGAAACGAAAGTGCAAATAATAAAGGATTATTAATAGCATGGATTGCTAAAGAACAGATGCTGGGAATACAATCAAAGATGAAAAGCAAAGTTCAATGTCATCAAAAGAAACACAGTTTGAACTACAACTAAGAATATCACAGCCAAAAAATCGATTTTCGTTGGAACTCCTATCATGTGAGTTTGGCATAATAACTACATCAGGGAAGCAAAAAAACACTCACGAAAGCAATGATGGGCTTGAGCTGCATGACAATAAAAACTAATCATGCTACAAATTAACATGATACAAGTCTGGATTACCATTTAGTTTAAGCTCTAGTATGACCAGGCTAACCAAAATAACTAGTCAAACAAGAAATGGAAAGCAGAAGCATGTCAAGCATTTACATTCCATCAAACACAAAATTCCAACTTAAGCCATGCACAACATGCAACTCAAAACAATGTGGAAGATGCAGCAGTGATAAAAATGGTAGAAGCTGTATTCATTTATCTTGTGGAAATGCTAGATTGACAGAGCACACTGTATAGAGAAATTTCCAGAGATGCCACATTCATTTTAGATTTCTCAACATTTCGGATCAAACCACTGTGGTCCATCATCAGGAAAGAATTGATGGAGACAAAACCTGAACCTAAAACCTATAAATACAGAAGAAAAACAGTCAAAGAAAAAAAAAAAGGTCAGCCAAATTTCTGGAAACGTAAATATTAACATCACTATAGGAAAAAGCAAGAGACTAAAAACTAATAAAAGCAATATGATGAATAACTATAATTTAATTCCTGGATGGGGTGTTAGTTGTCGAGATGGCCTGAGCCCGCGTGTCATCACCGTCGCTCGACGTGACAGCTAGACGAGATGGCACAGATATTCAAGTGCAAGGGGGAGTGGCAAGTACTTCGGCGGCGGTATCAAACGATGGAGATGGTGCGGTTCAGTCCGTTCTGGTTGTGCAACATTATGAGGGTCATTAAGCTGAGGAGTGCCTGGCTTGGCGCTGGTACACAACATTCATCTTTGAGCATGTTGAATCTTTTGGAAGCTAAGAGGAGGACTATGCGACATCATGTCGGGATGAGGATAGGATCGAGTTGTTGGCTCATGATGGTGCACCCCCGGGTGATTATATTCGAAGTGACAGGCACCAGCAAGGTAATAGAGGTTGAAATTTTGCTAGTGTTTGAAGGAGCAGTACAGGTCAGCCAATTCAAAGTGAACTAGGGTTCTGGCCTGAATCCCAGTTGGTTTGATTCTGGGGAGGGAGCAAAACTAGGTAGGAGGCTGGTGGTGCTCAACAACAGGTTTCGTCGGCAACATTTGCAATTGTTTGTTTGCATTTCGGTGGGGATTGTCCACAAGATGACCAGGCATCTTGGTAGGAAGGGGCGAGCAAGGTGCAAGGGAAGGCATGATAAAGAAGCCTCCACGTCTCAGGGGCCTGTGGCCAACACGAGAGCAGCCCGAGAGGCATAGGAGGCTGGGAATAGGTTCCAGGAGCTTTGCTCGGAGGAAGAAAAGAAGGAAACAGAAAAGGTAGAAGAGGAGGTTCGGGCTCACAGGCAGGACATGTCTGAAAGAGAAATTCTTGAGGAGGTTTAGGAATGGGTGGAAGACCCCTTCTATTCTAGGACAAGGGAGACTAAATATTTTAAGATAGTTGAGACCTATTGTATTGTAAAATCCATGGTCGAGCAAGCTCTGCACAGGTCCAGGAGGAAGCAGGCAGACCTTTTGCATGAAATTTGCATCCTTGAAGGGAAGTTCAAGCTTTTCTATCAATTTTAGTATGGTATTTGTTTCAAGGGTTCCCCTGCCAGTCAGAAGCATGTGCAACAGGAAGAAGGGGAGGGCACTCCAAGTCCACCAGGATCGAAGAGTTTTCCAATAGAGCTGGACATGGGTAAGGAAAATGACGCTATGTTGGACATCGAACTCATGACCAAATCACTAAAAGCGCAACCCAGGGATGATGCGCTGGGTTAACGAGTTTGTCGATGTTGTTGTCAAATGGTTTCATTATTATTATGTTTCCCATTGGTCATAGCTATAGCAATAGATAGTTTATCTATAGAATTTAGCTTTGGTGATAGCTATAAGTATTTTCTGATAAGACTCTGGACAATTATGGTAATTTGCTTGACTAACACTGGTGATATAGACATGAAAACATGGCAATTTTGGCTGGGGTATGAATATGGTTTCCGTTTTGGCAGATTCTCCCGTAAGTGATGTAAATTTTCTTATATATAATAGATAAATCTTGATGTTTTTAGTTAAAAAAAAATAACTAGAATTTAATTAATTAAATATAAAGGAATAAAACTGTAGAAACCTAAGAAAAAAATAAGAGGGAACAAAACAACAACAAAAACCAATAAGAAAACTTTACATTGTACTAATATATATTTTATAAAAAATAGCTAAACTCACTTAGAAATTATAAATATTAATTAGCTATATATATATAGAAAGAAAGAAATCAACTAAAAAGAATTAAAAACATAAAACAATCTTTGAAGAATTTAACGCTTGTATATTAATAATTCTATATAAAGTTATATTTGTCTCTTAATATTAATAAAATTAATATAAGGAAATTTAGTTTCTTTGGGACCCGCAAGCATGATGTAATGTGGGAGCCCAACTATTGTTGATCTTCTAACCATCATCACGGTCAATATTGTTAGGATGCTTTTCAATCTCAATAACTTCTCTGAATTTCCTTTCTGAGTAGCGGTCAATATTGGCCAAAACTTTAGCTCAATGAAAATATGGTGTTTGGTCTTTGCTCAAATGATCAGCCAATGTTGAGGAACGAACTCTATTATGATTTATGTCCACTACATGTTCCTTTACCCTGATGTAAATGGAACGACCAGCTTCACCAATATAGGCCTTTCCACAAGAACACCTTCTCGTTGCCTTGGATCAATAGGATCCTTAATAGATTTCAGAGATTTCCTTATCATTGCTAGGGGTTTAAATGTTGCTCCAATATTCTTCTTTCTAAGAATCCTAGCAATCTTGTTAGATGTTACATGGACATATGGAAGGGAGGCTTTAGATCTGTTCTGGGTTTGGTCATTATTGTGATGTTCTTTAGACGCATTTTGTAAATCCCTCAAAGCTTGGTGTTTTGTGTATCCATTATCCTTAAAAACCTTGAGGAGATAGAGTTTCTCTTCTTCCAAATGCTCATCATCAGAGATCCTAAGAGCCCTTGTTGCTAAAGTGTTAAGGACCCCTAATTTTCACGCAGAATGGTGATGGGAGCTAGCACGCAGGTATTGTTCTATGCGGGTTTTCTTCCTAAATACTTTATGCGCCAAGGATCCACTGGGTTTTTTCATGGTTAGAACATTAAGGAATGAGAGACTTCCAGTTTCTTCAACTTCCATAGTCAACTTGATGTGCTTTGATTGACTATTAAGGTGCTCTATAAATTTATTTAAACTCTCACAACCATGGGGCCAAATGACAAAGGTGTCATCAAAAAATCTTACCCACAACTTTGATTTAAGGGGCAAGGAGCTAAGGGCATTCTCTTCAAAATAGTCCATAAATAAATTCGACACAATAGGAGACAAAGGAGACCCCATCACCAGACCACAAGTTTGCTCATATATTTGGCCCTAGAAGCTAAAGAATACAGATTTTAAACAAATTTCAACAAGCTTCGCAGTGCATCGGTCCAATATCTTATTAATGACCTAAACAACTTCGTCAATTGGGATCTTAGTAAAAAGAAAAACAACATCAAAGCTCACTAAAAGATCATTCGGTTCCACCTTAATGTTTTTAATCAAGTTCACAAAGAAGGTTGAATCTTTGATAAAGGATTTTTTTTAACTACATAAGACTTGAGGGTACTTGATAAATGCTTAGCAAGTTTGTAGATAGGTCCTGTTATCCCCTAGCCTAGGGATAACTAAGGAGATTATGTCTCGAGGCCCACAGGTCCTAGACATGGAATACCAAGAGCCAGATCGACTTGAGCATGGCCCTAGAGGGCCCATCCTTTCCTTCTTCAACGCCTCCACTTTGTCAGCAGCATCAGCATCCATCACATCGGCATGGTCTTGTAGTAGAGATGGGTCTTGCTCCATGAGGTAATGAGTTTGGGTATCATGGTATGTGCCACTCTGATCCTCAAAAATTTTGAATATGTGCATTTAATTCTTTTTGCTTCTAACGTGTGCTTAGACCTTATGCCTTTCCACTTGACCACACCTGGGGGGAATTACAGGATGCCCTAGTAAGTCGGTTCCCATATGGTTTGAGTTGCCACTGGGGGGATTCATGAGAGGTCATCATCCGCTCCCACCATACTTACCACCTTTCATCTTTTTCTCGCAAATCGATCCCATTACACTAGTCCGGGCATTAGGTTGGCCAAATATCTTAGGGTTGTACCTTGCCTTGTGGGAAGAAGGGGCTAAAGGCCCAGAGGGTAAAAGTAGCTGGCAAAAGACAAAAGCCAAAAGAATGAAACCTTGAGATGCTTCGCCCAGGGATCCCCGAGAAAGCAATAAAAAGTTTCTCAGCAAGAAACAGAGGGACCCATAAAAAATAATAAATCAAGACCTAGTTAGAGGATAGGGGGTCTCACCACGAACCAGCCTATTAGGTCCATGGGCATGTAGCGGTATGACACTACCAACAACTGGTCACCACGCCAGGGTAGTGGCTCTTGGTGTTAATATTATGGTAGCTTCGGAAGGTATGAACCTCTATTGTGACCTATGACGAGATTAGAATATTCCAGAAGGAAGCAAAGAAGTAAAGGAAACCCTAGACGAGATGTCGGCTGCAGAAATATAATTAATATGAATTAATTAGTACCCAGAAGGAGAAGTCGGCCCCAGTAAGTCTGCCAAAACCACTATAAATACAAGGCACCAGTTCTCATTATTCACATTCTCAGAATTGCAGAGAGCCAGTTGTGCGCACTGCAGTTGGCAGTTTTGTGCGCAAGTTTCTGAGAAAGGTGTTGCGCCAGTTTCTGGGTGGGACTATCTGATCAGCTTTGGTTTCTATTCTTTCTTGGTGCATTAGCCTTGCTTGGCTATCGATTGCTACCAGTATTCTTCTCTGTCAAGGTCAAGGTGCTCGGAGGGTGGCTTCGGCCTATGGTTGGGTGACAAGGGTATTGTCAATGGTAAAACAAGCACAATCCTTCATATTCTAACAGGTTATGGGCCCACACAGCCTTCATTCAGCCTAAACGCTGGAAGGAAGAATAACCGCTAGGATATTGAGCTTGCTGAGGAACTGTCGCTAGGGTTACTAGCAAGAGAAACCTCCAAGACACTGCCGCTAGGGTTACTAGCAGAAGCAGTTGTAGAAACCCTAATCTCAGATACGGCACCTTGTGATGGAGCATCTCGCTCAAGAAGAAGATATTCAGATGCGCCCTAACTCAGTGCACCTCTTGACTCTCTCAGAAGACAGAAAAGAAGAAGTTGAAGTTTTGGATCAAGGCATGACCAGTTACCAGTCAACCGAAGACATGAGTGAAACGATCAGTCTTCTACACTACTCAACACTTACCGGAACGATTGAAGATGACATGTGGATAATCGATAATGGAGCTTCTAGGCACATGACGAGAGATCAAGCCAGACTCTCAAATCTAAATAAGAAGAAGACCTCATACAAGGTAGAGCTTGGAGACAAAACTACTTACCTCGTGGAAGGATTTGGACAAGCCTCCATCAAAATGAAAACAGGTAACTACGTTCACTTAAGCAATGTTTTATATGTACCTGGTTTAAAAAAGAATCTTGTATCGATATCATGCCTAGAAGACAAAGGAAACAGAATAGCCTTCGTGGATGGAAAGGTGTTATCTTGGCATAAAGACTCCAACATAGAGAATGCTAGGGTTATTGGAAGTCATGAAGGAAATTTGTATAGACTACTAGAACAGAATGAAGAAGCTCTCGTACATGACGAAGTCAACCCTAATGAGCTTTGGCATAGAAGGTACGCTCACATCAACTATCAAGCATTACCCTTTCTCAGAAAGATGGTTGAAGGAATACCAGAATTGAAATCTACACATGAAGGAATCTGCAAGGGATGTGCCCTTGGGAAGAATATCAAGAAACCATTCCCAAGCAGCAACAACAGATCTAAGGAGATTCTAGATCTGATACA
>SNQJ01S0011827.1:225760-243202 GCA_010110895.2 Picea sitchensis | reverse complement strand
TACATTTCTTTGATTAATAGAAATCGTGTATTACTGTATATCTGTGTTTATGGTTGCATCTCTGATACATTTCTGTTATATTACTGGATATACGCGATATCTCTGTGCATTTCTTTATTATATCTCCGCTCTCATTTCGTGCCAAAAATAATCCGGATCACTGTTGCTAGCATCACATCTATGGACTAGTTAGAAGAAACCTTTCTCAAAAAATGGGGTATGAAATTGGAAGATATCCAAACGTTACTAAAAAGACTCGAATATGTAAAACAAACTGAGAATGAGACTGTCAGGGATTTCGAGGGTAGGTTTGAAAGATTGCTATATCAGATTCCTGGAATCCATTATTTTGGAGACAAGTACCTCGTGTATCTCTATACCAATGCACTCTTAGTGCATTTAGGGTTTCTCCTAAATAAAAAGGGGCCAAAAACAATCTATGATGCCTATTACATGACCAGGCAAATCGAGGAGAATATCTCTTTGTCCAAGGGAAAACATATCTTCTCTCTCGGGACCAAAGTTGATGACCCCAAAGGTACCCCAGACACTCTTAGTTTGGAAAGATTAGTTACTCTTGAAACCTTTACTGCTAATTTCCAAGAAGAAGGGGAACAAATCATCGACCAACAAAATGCTAAGGGGAAAGATCTTGATGAGGTTTTCCAATCCCACAGGGAAGAGCAAAGGACCACTGAGGACACAGTTGAGGAGTTGGAACCTAAACAAGATGATGAAGTATCGATGTGTGCTCCTCTCTCTAATGAAGCCATCCATGAGCTTGTTCCCCCTACACAAGAAGAAGAGAATGAGGTTAGTCACTTTCCTTTTCAGGATCTTGACAATGCCTTGTTTTATGATTCAGAGAAGGAAGAAAAAATGGAATCCTTAGGCAAGGTGGATCTTCCTTGCTATACAGTTGGAGATGTGAGGACAACTCATGAGGATGAAACAATGATGCATGTTGAAGACACCCAAGTCCTCGAAGCTCTTGCAGAAGAAGAAATAAACACGATGAGTTACTTTCCTTTCCAAAATTTTGATGATTCTTTACTTTATGATTTGGAAAGTGAACAGGAGCTAGATGATCCTTTAAATGTTTTAAATCCTTCATGTTATGATACAGGTAGTGACATGGTTGATAATATTGACGAGTTCATACATGTTGGGAGACGTAAATGGGATGTAGTTGGTTATGATGTGGACCCCATTTACGACATTGAGAATCATTTCCAAATATTGTCTATACAGTTATCACAACAAGTTACTCTTAATTTTGACTAGTGGCAACAAGGAGATGATATAATTATCGATACTTTCCAAACACCCAGGGTTGACCTAGTCCCATATTCTCCTGATGATTTTCGGTCATACCTTGAGGATTTTGATGAGTACTCTTCTGAGCACTTGGATTTATTCCATGAAGAAGATTATCAACCACCGTTGTGCTCAGATCTTGATAGAAGTAAGGACATCGTTTTCCCGAAGAAGGATCCTTGTGACAACGTTCTCTAGCCACCTTGGATTACTTTACCTTGTTGTGTCATTAAAGGTGTAGCTGAGAAGTATGTCTTTTGTATTAAGTTTCCTCTAAGGCAAACCCTCAAGTTCAAGGCCAGGTTGAATACCTCAAGAAGGAGTATGTCATCTCAGTGTTTCAACCTTCCCTTAAGAACTTTTCAATCACCCTTTAGGTTTTTGCTATTTCCTTCCTAGACCTTAGATTGTGAAGATTTCCAGGGTAGCCGACCTTCAGACTCCTTGAGTCAGTCTATTGGACCTCTGACTTTTCACGATCCCTTTTTGAGATGGATTGGGCACTCTCCTGAAAGTATGACTTGGCATGATTTTGTCCCTCCCTCCCGCCTCCATGAGCTAGACTTTATGATTTCCGATGATATAGTACATTCTCTAACTCATGTTATTTTTGTGATTAACTTATCACTGTTTTGGTTTATGATGAAGCATAGAGGCAGGTATTGTGAGACATTGCTAGGGTGGTTTCACTGGTTATTTGATTTCACCTAGCCTTCAGCCAACAAGTAACTAGAGGTAAGTAGGTAGGCATTTGCATTCAATGTATATACCATTTGCATTTCATGCTAGAGTAGTTTGTAGTTCCATTCGTACATATGCTTGCTTTCATTTTCTATATTACATATATGTGAGTCGGGGGTGATATCACCATCCCAAATGATTACTAATAGTTTTATGTTGAGATCAAGCAGGTCACAGGTTATGTCAGAGATGTTGAGGTTTTCATGCGCTCTACGGTGAGCACATGTCCCCGAGTTGGAGCCAGATGTTATCCCCTAGCCTAGGGATAACTAAGGAGATTATGTCTTGAGGCCCACAGGTCCTAGACATGGAGTACCGAGAGCCAGATCGACTTGAGCATGTCCCTAGAGGGCCCATCCTTTCCTTCTTCAGCGCCTCCACTTTGTCAGTAGCAGCAGCATCCATCACATCGGTATGTGTCACTTTGATCCTCAAAAATTTTGAATATGTGCATTTAATTATTTTTGCTTGTAAAGTGTGCTTAGACCTTATGCCTTTCCACTTGACCACACCTAGGGGGAATGACAAGATGCCCTAGTAAGTTGGTTCCAATAGGATTTGAGTTGCCACTAGGGAGATTCATGAGAGGTCATCGTCCGCTCCCACCATATTTACCACCTTTCATCTTTTTCCCGCTCATCCATCCCATTACACTAGTATGGCCGTTGGGTTGGCCAAATATCTAAGGGTTGTACCTTTCCTTGTGGGATGAAGGGGATAAAGACCCAGAGGGTAAAAGTAGCTGACAAAAGACAAAAGCCAAAATAATGAAACCTTGAGATGTTTGGCCCAAGGATCCCCAAGAAAGAAATAAAAAGCTTTTCAACAAGAAATAGAGGGACCCCTAAAAAATAATAAATCAAGACCTAGTTAGAGGATAGGGGGTCTCATCACGAGCCAACCTATTAGGTCCATGGGCATGTAGCGGTATGACACTACCTGTTATGAACATAAATATACATATACCATAGATATTCATAACATAATAATTAATAAATAATAATTATTAATAATGAAAGGTCATGTCTCAAAGGACATGACTATTGGTAAAGGGTACCCCTGCGTGGGTATATAAGCAGACCCTCATTCTCAATTGTAATCATATATCATATCTTATTATTCATTCTTATTACATATATATTTGTCCATATGGATTTGATTACTATATTCCAGATATTTTGGATTATTTGTGTGTGACAAACTTTGTTCGTCTCATTAGGTATCAGAGCTGCGTTTTTCTGATCCCAGCCTTTGGCCAGTTTCTTTATCAGACCTTGTCTGATCCGGTTTTTAGCCAACCCCATCGTTTCAGAGTTTCTCTGCTTCCAGTCCTTGACCATCACAAGCCCTTGGCCATTTTTTCAAAAATTTTGTTGAGGAAATAAACCGTTCCGCTGCCAATCAAAGAAATATCAATTTGGAAATCAGAAATTCTAGTGAAGAAGAAATCTATTAGCTGCAATTTGAGGAAAAAATTAATAGGATTTCAGTGAAAAGAATTCAAAATAATTAATAAAAATAATATTAAAAAAAAAAAATTAGTAACGTGAAGGTAAAGGAATCCACTACAATTAATATTTAAAATATCGATATAAAATCAAATCCTTCTAGCACCGCTACCATCTTGACATATTTATGAATCAAAGAGTTCCCCAAAAAAAAATTAATTGAAAAAAAATATTTATTTTCTCCAAATTTGAAGAAGAATTTAGAAAAAAAAGGGGACCCGTCGTACATTTGTTGTGCCTTCCCCTGTACTCTTGTACCTATTGCTACCGTACCATCGTACATGCCTCTACAGTACCACTCAATTCCTTACAAGTTACATCCGTACACTACTGCTATAATTGTTGCTGTTTCAATTTTACCTACAGTCGTTGTCCTAATGTCTATTGTTGTCACCCATTGCAAATAAATTGAAATCTCTACGATCCGTAACAGCTCCTTACATTTCCGTACAATCCGTACAGATCAAGAGTCGTGTCATTACCAAAAGACAGTGTAGAAGAAGACATGACGATTGGTTTTAGAATCAAGCTCTAATTTTTAATTTAAAGCCATACATCTTATAATAAGAAGACAAAAAGGTGTCCGAAAGGTTGGGAAAAAAAATCACAAATAATTAATTGGATACGGAGGATATAAATAAATCTAAAAGTGAGGAGGCAATAAATTTTAATGCACTTTTGGAAATTACATTGGAATAAGGTCAAAATTATTCATAAAATCTTGTTATTAAAGATTAAAGTTAAAAAGTGCATAAGAGGTTATAAGTTATAAAAGAAAAATAATTTTTTTTGGATTGTAAAGTATTACATCATAAAAGATATAAAAAGGTACTTTTAAGGTTCATTTCTTGAGTAGTAGGGAAGGGCAAGAAGACACGAAGATATAAAATTGCCATTCCAAGTTACAAGGATATAATTTAACGTTATTTTGTGGTGCATTAAAGCTTAATCTCAGTAACATACAAGGTTATATATAAGAAGTATAAGGGAAAAAGGAATTTTTCTAAAAAGGATTGAAGAACATTTAAAAAT
Source organism: Picea sitchensis (assembly GCA_010110895.2). NCBI lineage: Eukaryota > Viridiplantae > Streptophyta > Pinopsida > Pinales > Pinaceae > Picea > Picea sitchensis. Next base: position 238,604 of record SNQJ01S0011827.1, on the reverse strand, counting down.
CATTTATTATGGAAGAATATCAAAATAATTCAGAAATACAATCACGAATATTGGAAGGAGAACTAGGACATTATAAAGCGAGTAATAGACAATTACAGTTTGAAATTGAGAGGGAAAAATATTTTAATGGGTTAACACAGAAAGATAATCGTCACTTCAAAGAGCGTATTCGGGAACTCATTGCACAAAATGAAGAACTAAAGACCGAAAGACAAAAAATGGACCAAGACTTACTAGAACGAGATGAAGAAATATTACGATTAAAAAATCATAATCAAAATTCACTAGTTAATATCAAGAAGTCAAAGGACAAGAAGCAAGGGAATACAATTTCAGAACAAGAAAATCGAGGTCTCTAGGAGAAATCAATCGAAAAGGAGGAAGAAATTTTTTGCCTAAGGAACCTTAACCAGAAGTTACTTGAACAAATTAAAATCTTAAAGGACGAAAGAAAGGAGAATCTAGAATCAAAAAAAGACAATAGGTCAAAAAATAAGAAAGAACTTTTACGATTAAGACGACATAATCAAGATTTATTAACTCAAATTAAGAAGTTGAAGCATGATAAGAATACTTTACAAGAAAAGCTAGATCGCAAAACATCATCAGTCGATAAGGAAACAATGACAAACCCAATCAACCTTACAACTCAAAAGGAGGCAAATCCAGCTAATGTAAAGATGTTTTCAAATGTCGAGGTACAAACAAGCCAGAAGTATCAAGAAGACTCAATTCCAAAATTTAATCAACAAAAAGCTACAAGTATACGAAGTAAGGATCAAGTTGCAACGATGCCTTATCAACATCCCAATCACAAAAATCGATACTTTAGCCAATCCTTGTATCAACAAAAACGAATGACCAGTATGTCGAAGAATATTACTTCCACTACAAGGGATGCTCAAAATAGAAGTTATCATGGGAGTCGAAATACATCAAATTCTTTCCAAGAACCCTATAAACTCCCCATGCAGAAGATCGAATTAGGATGGGCAGACTCCTTTACAATGCAAAAGTTCTGCTCAGCGCTTAGAAAATCCTATCGTCTCAAGTCCTCAACGATTACTAACTCAATAATGAAGAATCAGACGACAATAATTACAAGCTAGCGCAAGAAATAAGTCTTCCATAAAGTATGCTTTGAGGACAAAGCATTTTTAAGGGGAAGGCAATGTTATGAACATAAATATACATATACCATAGATATTCATAACATAATAATTAATAAATAATAATTATTAATAATGAAAGGTCATGTCTCAAAGGACATGACTATTGGTAAAGGGCACCCCTGCATGGGTATATAAGCAGGCCCTCATTCTCAATTGTAATCATATATCATATCTTATTATTCATTCTTATTACATATATAATTGTCCATATGGATTTGATTACTATATTCCAGATATTTTGGATTATTTGTGCATGACGAACTTTGTTCGTCTCACTACCAACAGTTGGTCACCACGCCAAGGTAGTGGCTCTTGGTGGCATAGCCAAAAGAAAGGGGGTCTCATCACGAGCCAGCCTTCTCATTTCCGTGAAATGCTTGTGGGTAACATTGCCACCACTGGTCACCACACCAGGGCAGTGTCCCTTAACTAGCCTCTTGAAAGAAAAAGCAATAAGAATAAAAGATAAAAGGCATGAATGGGCTTGAAAACATTAGCATCCATGACAAGGTGCAACTCACCCTCTTCAGAGGCACCCACAGGTAAGACATACATTTGCCTGCTATCACTGCACCCATTGCCCAGACATCCCTTACCACCTCATCCACTCACATGGCCTGGATTTGACTTCACCCGGGAACATCCCACATCCAATGAGCATTAGCCCAATAGGATGTCCTAGCATCCCCTCCAAACTTGGCCTTTAGAATAGCATAACGTCTTTGAGAACTTGTCCGAGTAAAGGGGGTTTCATGCACATATTTAAATAACTTGATGATTAGATTTGATTGACATTGCTATGATCCCTGTGACTTATGAGCCCATGGAGGGCGTATTTGTTGATGTTGCAGGGCCACAACCAATGGACAGGTACATATGGGGGGATGATTAGTTTGGACCTCCATAGGGCTAAAATCCTACCTGATGGATGCTGAGACCCCAGCCAGGGGCAGAGACGAATCAGGGGATTTGCATAGACAGAGAGGAGGACGTTTTCAACAGGGGTAGCCCGCTAGGCCTGGACCCAGGAGGGTTGTGCTCTTTACACCATGATGTAGGCCTTGGAAGGCCCATGATGTCACCCAGGTCACCCATGACGTCACCCAACGTTTTGGATGTTTTGAAGGAAGTTGTGTGCCATGTGGCACGTGTGGCAGGATCCTGGGGCCCAAGGAGGCCTAAGGTTTTGCTCCAGCAGGCCAATGTTGCCCAAAAAGGGCCTAACGTCACCCTAAAAGGGCATGACGTCACCTTTACATCTTATTTTAGGGTTTAATTATGACATTTAATCTAAAAACTAGATATTATGTGTAACAGGCCATGTCGGCCCTTTTGACCTAATTTTGATCTTTGTAATTGTATAAATAAGGGGAAAATCACTCTTATTATTCATCATCTTTCACTCACACTTGTGAGAACTGAAATTTGCGCCCTCCTTACGATTTCTTGGCTGAAATTTTAGGCGCACTTGTTGAAGGAGGCCTATTATGGATTATTTTGGCAAAGTTCTTGGTGGATGTGTTCAACAAGGGTTCTTCTTGATGAATTCTTTATGTATGTAAGTGAATTTTCTGCAAGTCTTCTGAATTGAATGGTTATAGTTTTATTTATCTTGCATTTACATTCAAGATTATGAAATTGCTTGATTAAACCCTAGGAAGACTAGCACGTGTTAGTCCTAGGTTCAAAACCTTTCACCTACTAGATCTTGTCAAAAGGCCATTTTTCTTGAAGCATGAGCTAAGGCCTTGCCATTGCAACACCTTAGTATCTATTGCTTCATCTTAGACGATTTTTCTCCATCATTGAGTTAGAGAGGGAGGAAATCTACTAAGGCCTAGGGTTACCTACACCTTAGTATCTAGTTTCCCCTTAGGGTTTGATAATTGGAGCCTTGGGTTACCAACACTCCAATCTATCAATCTCTCTTGTCTTTAACTCTTCTATTATCATTTTTCTTCAACATTTGCTGCTGCATTATTGACTCCATTTTCCCTAAAAGCACTAGTCTAAGTCTTCTTTTGAGTAATTGATCAAAACAACCTACAAAACCTATTCTTTGAGCTTCCTACTAACTATTCCTAACCCTAGAATAGCCTAACCTACAAACAATATTGTTGTTGTTACTAAAGTAAGCTACAGCCATTAGATGCAGCATTAAAAGCTCATAAAAGCAATTGAAAAGGCTGATTTATACCTTGTCTTGTTTGCTTCTATCAAATGTTGGTATTATGATTTCAATGGTTAATGATTCTTAGTCATTTTGAAGTTATTTCGAGACATTTAATGCAAAGTATTTCTCTATAAAGATTGTGGTTATAATTTTCTGTTTACTTCATCATATTCAGCAAATTGCTTTTATCGAGAAAATCTATGGTTTTATGAAGTGCTAACCAGCAAGTGTACTCGCAAATATATATAGTTTCTTGTTGCTTTGTTCCGGGAAGGTACACTTTGATACATTATCATTTCATTGGTTATAAAACCAGGACTTTCTGATCGGTGGTGACTTGTGAGAGGGGATCCTTATCTAGCCATTTTCACCTTGCCTTCTCAAACCCCTAGGTCATTGGGGACGTCTCCCATGGGCCTACCACCCAAAATAGAAAGAGACATCCTATTGAGGTGACAGTGATAGAATTAGTCTCCAGTTATGCCAATTTATTTTCCTTTAACCTTTCATTCTATCAAAGTACAAATTGTGCGATAACAGGTCCACCAATCATGTTGACTATAGGCCTAAGAGGAACACCTTTGTGAATTTATGGAAGACCATAAATCCTTGGAATCAAGGGAAACTTAATTACCAACTTATTTTTGATATTCTCATCCAAACTGGATTGTTGATGGCGTCGGATATGTTATCACAGGATTTGTACTTGTGCAAATCCCTCCACAAGATCCCCAAATCTTGTGTAACTATGGAAGAACCTATCACTGTCACCTATGTAGCGATTTCCCTCGTTTTAGTGATGAAAGAGGTCCACCACAAGGGAGGCTTCCCTAGTGACCTCAAGGGATCAAATAGCATGATATAGCCAAGCCTATCGCCCCCTATCTTGACCACATATCAATTAGGTCTAGGTCTAGGAAAGAAAAGAGGAATTGCAAGGTAATTGTGGTACTTGTCCGGAAGAATGAACAATTTGCAGCATTTATTGACAATTTTGAATTACCAAGTTAACACATGCAATAATGACTTCTTTAGACACTAAACAAGTAAAATTGCTATGGTTGTTGCAAATTACAGCAGTAAACCAAACTTATAACAGCAATAACTATTTTGCAACAACAGCAAGAATAAGTGCTCAGAAATGTAGCAATTTGGCATGAAAAGTAAGCATTTATCAAACATAAAATTATCCAATTGCTAGAAGTGATTTCTGAACAAGTTAGATCACTTATAAATTGGTGTATGCAGCAATTTAATGTAATTTTCAGTGGCTGTAGCAAACTTTTATAACAGCAGCAAGAAATACTCAAAGTTTGTCAAAGTTAGGGTTAGTAAAGTTAGTAGGATGTTTGAGAGATTAAGAAAACTGATTTTAACAACTACATTCACCACAAGAACACTCTTAGATCAGTGTCGTCTTCTAGGGATTATGGAGTCTCAAATGCATTTAAACTTGAAGATTGATCTAGGTGAAACAAAAGAGGTAGAGTCTAAAACCTAAGGTGCAAGCACGTTTGGGCCTTAGGCTTTGGACTTTGAGAAAGAAGCTATCTAGGGTGCAAGTACGTTTGGGCCCTAACTGCCATTTTTCCTTTCTTCTAGCTTCACTTAGGTCAAGGATCAAATGTCTAGGGTTAAAACCCTAAAGTGCAAGCATTGTTGGGCCTTAGGCTTTTAACCCTAGCAAGAACGTTCCACAAACTTGGACAAATAAAACTTTGTGAGGAAGAGAAGCACTTATGTCTTCATCTTAGGGTTTCAATCAAACAAGAATACTTGCAACAAGATAGCAATTTAACCATTAACATTACCAAGACAAGATAAAATTGCTGAAAATTACTTACTTCATCCAAGTACCAAGAGTATTCAAACCCTAATTGCAGAAATTATACATCCAAAAGAGCAAGACATCCACATTGAACCTCCTTCAAGCATAGCGCATGAGAGAAAAGAGCCAAAGAGCCCTAAAAGGGAGAAAATTTCAGAAGTATTCCTCACTAATGTGAGATGAAAAGTGATGAGAAAAATGAATGCTAGTGTTGGCCTTTATATATGAGGCTAAAATCAACGCTTTGTCCACATAACAAGTCAAAATTCAATTAGAAGTGGGGTCGACCCCTCATATAACCTTTACAAAATGCTAATATGACATCAAAAGTGCCACACGTGTGGTGACATCAAGCCTCCAAAGGCTAGGAGAGGACCTCCAAAGGCCACATGGCATCATCTGGAGGTGGAGTAATGGAAAAGGTGTGTCTCCTCAGCCACGGTTATGCCAAATTATCACTGGTACCCCAAGTGTCCATCAAACCCTAATGCCATGAAGCCCTAGAAGATGACGTTATGATAAAATGGAGGGTGACGTCAAGGGTTTAGGGTAGTGCATCTAAGCTAGAGGGAGTTGCATCTCATCTCTACATGGTGTCTGGTTGTATGTTGCTGCAACATCCATGTTCCAGTGAATAATAAGCCTCGGGGTACTCTTCCCAACCCGTGGGATTTCAACCCATCTATCATGACCAAATCTACTCAAACCAAGCCCTTTTGTCCATCGTCCAAAGTTCCAAGGATGTGAGAGCTCATGTCAGATATGGAAAGTCACTGGATGACTCATTGTTCTGCATCACACGTGCCAAAGTTCTGCAATAAAGGCACAACATCCTTGGTGAAAACCGAGGACGTCCCTCAAAGAACCATGTCAGAGCCATCCAAAACAAATCGAAGTATAAGACAAGGTAAACCAATGTTCATAAGAGATAGTAGTCCTTAAAACATACAAAGTAAGTTGTAACTTAAGATGTAAGCCATGCAAACAATTCACCTCAGTATCCCCTTCAAGCATCACACTAGCCCAGGACCTCATGTGAATTGGCAAGTTTAAGTATGGGAGGGTCTTCATCCAACCCTATTAGGTGTGCCAACCTAGACAGGAAATAAAAGACCCAGGTAGAGGGATAGGTCCCGAGGGAATCAAGAAATAAAGAAACCCTTCAAGAGTAAGTGTGATAGTGATATGGATTAGGGCTTACTTCATGGCTTATGGTGTCATTAAATCCATTTCTATGAGCGCCTTTGTAGAGGGAGTGCTTGCTACTTGAGATACCCTTTCCTCGGTACTTTTTGCATTCTGAACCCCTTAATTGCCTTTTGATACCCAGTTATTATTTGCAAGTCCCCTTTACAAGTTTCAAGCTTCATTCCTTTTTTTTCTTACTGGGCTATGGTCCTTTATAATTGTGCATTCATTCGCATCATGACAGGGGCAATTACCATTAGAGGGGGTAGAGCTCAAGCTAGCATGTAGCTTTTTTGGTGGCCTTTATCATTTATAGCATATATAGAAGTTGCATCAGCCTATGGGCCTCCAACCCCTTCTTCTCATGAAAGAACGGACCATGACCCACTACCGAAGTTTAGTACACTATGAGAGGCTCCAGGATGGAAAGTGTTAAGTATGGCGGGGAATGGAACGTTACCCTTGTGAGGACCCCCTAGTAGTACCCCTTTTCCTAGGGCAATGACAACACAGGACTAGGGCACAGAACCTCACCACCAAGGTGAAACAAGGCAACTAATACAATTTCCCAAGCTAGTGATATGTTATCCAACTTCAACCAATAATCCTCGTCTACATGCCCAACAAATTAAGCACAACACTTTGCATGAAAGAAGGACTAACATACCTCATGATGATGTTGGCTTACCATCTCCCATACACTGGGTTGCTTGGATGTGATGAGCCTTGGTTGATCTGTAGCTATAGATACAAATGAGGGGGGCTGTTGGGCTGCCATCTATGGACATGTTGATCATCATCATGGTCGGGATCAATCTATCCATTGCAGGCCACAAGACATGATCTCCTCTAGTTACCCCTAGGCATTGGGGGGGGGGGTTAACAGGCTACTTCCTTGGAGATTTTACTAAGGGGTTTTTTATTTATTCTTCTAGAGCTCTGGTTATTCTTTAGATGGTCTATCATCTTAGCTACATAGTCCTTCTAGTTCAAGATAAGGACTACGCCACCTTTATCAGCTTTGAGAACTATAATATTGTCACTATTATTTAATTCCTTGAGGGCAACCTGCTTTTTCCTAGATATGTCGTTTTTCATAATTTTGTACGCCTAAGAATCACTGAACAGTCCAGTCAAATTTATTCTTTAATGTGATCAGGAAGCCCTTTAATTCCATCTTCAATACGACATATGATGCCCTCAAATAGGATACATCTCGTGACAATGGAAAATCCCTTTCCTTTCTCCAATTCTTTCATGGCATTATCATCAATGTTGAAATCAGAGAGGTTGACCACGACAGTCTTCTTGTGTGGCTGATTAAGACAGCTGCATAAATTATTAGCATGCCCAGAATTTAAGTGCATCTCTCGGGGGTTGAAATTAGTTGTAAGAGTAACAAGAGGAAGAGTCACGGTACCGTCGTGGTTAAAGGCCACAACCCATGTTGCTGCTCAATTGCATTATCATTGTTCCCAAGACATCCACTAGACACCTCATTATTGGCTTCATGGTGATCTGGGTGTTTGTCAATCAATTCCTCACATAATCTTTCATCGCTTGTAACATTGGATGGCTAGTCGCTGAACGGGATCTGTTCTTTATCAGAAACCAGGTACAAACCAAAGTCTACGGTCCTGCCTATGCCATGACCAACAATCTTGTTACTGTAAATATTTGTGCCCAGATCGGTGGTCGTCTAAATCTGCTCACTGGAGACCGGATGTACTCCCAGGTCTTCGACCACATTATTATAATTGATAGCACCCATATCCATGCTCTCTTTGCTAGACCTGCCTGTGCCCAGATCTGCCATTATCGTATTCTGGTCTTCAGAAAACAAGATCGTGTCCATATCTAGAATCCCCCTATTCTGATTCTTGTTGTCGATTCCAAGGTTGCCTGGATAAGGACAGCTCCCTAATGCTAATGCCTCAATGCCAGATAATGCTAATGATTTCCCCTTCCTCAATTTCGTTAGTAAGGACCGAACTGGAGCTACGATTTACCCGCTGTGGATTGGTGTGGATTTGTTGTTGTCTACTCATGTTAGTCTCATGTAATCCTGTAATATCCACACTACCAATGTTACTAGAGCTGCCCCGTCGATGATCTTCAACGACATGATCTTCTACAACCTGTTCAATTCCATGAAGTCCTACAACCTGAGTGGGCCTAATGGTTGAGAACATGTGTTTCCTCCTTGGAGGTCGCATGTTCAAATTTAGAGGGGGGTAGGGTATGTATACCGCCGTAGACTTTAGCAGTCAAATCGCTGCATGGAGGGGTTCCCTGGTCTCAGAAAACAAGGGGGTCTCATACACCAATTTGGTGTCTGGCCTGGTTGTGACCTTAAAAATAGATTATTATTATTATTATTATTATTATAATACCAGTGGTACCAGAGTTACCCAGCTAATGATCTTCAGTGAAACAATCTGCTATGACACGATCTGCTGATTGATCTCTCCTTAACCTTTCGAATTTACACATTTGCTTATTTTTAGCTGATTGCTCCATCATGGCTGCTTTCAAGGAACAAGACTCAACCCTAGACCAGAGTGCAGAATCAATAGAGTTCGCAAGACTAATGTGAAGCTTAAGCAGACTTCTTGAGGTTTTGTCAAGGGAAGCGCTGATTTTATAGATTTAACTACGGATTTAGGCTAGGCTAGCTTTATAAAAGACATGATCATTTCTAGAGTTACATAAAGGATAGCTAATCTTAGCGAAAACAGGAATAAACCCAGAATTTCTACAGCATTTTAGAAAAGTTAAATCCGATTTTCTCTTCACTGGTTGAAGACGCATCCTCTTAAAGAGACGGATTTTATCAAGCATGTCCTGTCCATATCGGGAAAGTATTTCAGATTTAAGACTTCTGCAAGAATTTTTATTGTATAGAGAGATTTCCAGAGATGCCGCATTCATTTTAGAGCACCTTGAAATAATTTGGAGAGCATATGGATCTGCTACCACCTATGGCAATTTTTAAAAAAGAGAATTTCTCTTGAAAAAATTAAACACAGTATATTACAGAAGGTTCACTAGAATTCTGTTAAGAACCTCATGATCTAATTTCGAAAAAACACATGATATTACTATTAATAAACATATATCATAAGAATCCATTTTCTTCATTCCATAGTACAATCAGATACAATGTTCACATTTCATTTAAAGAATGTAACAGTTTTCCCAAATTTCTGCACATTTTAAATTTCTGCTACCAGGACAAAAAATATAAACTGCAGTGGAGAAGTTATACTTACACTATCTACCACAACAACATCAACAGACCCACTTCGGATGAAAGTATCTACAAGACTAAGGGCCTGTTCTCCACAATCAGGCTGAGCAAGAAGCAGATTCTTAGTGTTCACACCTATGGATTCTGCCAATGACGGGTCAAGGGCATGTTCAGCATCAATAAAAACACAGTAGCCTGCACAGGAACCAGAACAGCAGCAGTAATAGAGATAAGTGAAGCTTATAATGAAAGGCATAACCTTGGTATATATGTTATCATGTACAAGGAAAAATAATTTCCCTCTCTACAAGCTCTCTTAACATGCCATCAAATACTCTAAACTTTTCAGCACTGACCAATAAAAATTTAACTGTTCACCTATAAAACATAGCAGACAGACAAAATTACATTAATAAAACCATAATTCTCTTACACGCAAGCTAAAACAATATATACACACAACCATTAAAGAACAGCAAATTCACCTGACAAGGAAAAATGTATTTGTCAAACAAAAAGAAAAAAGGAACCTCGCAGGAATATAGGATCGACAGCTAAATGATACACAAGAAAGAATCTGTGTAATAAAATCTTGTGACATAGTCGAGAAAGAAGAATCCAGATTAAAGTGGTATTTGCTAACATAGTCCTCCTTGATTTGAGTACACTACTTTAGGAAAACAAACACTTTTGCACTCCAGAAATCTTGAATCCAGTCAAAGACTTTCCCACAAAGTAGCAAAACCTATCGCGTTTAACTCAGACTCACAAGTCAAACTTGGCTCTGCTCGGGTCAGCTCAGCTAATGAGCCATTTCAACATGTGAATGAGTCACACGCACTGCCAACAAATTTGACTCACTAGTAGAGAGCTTGATGCAATACTCGCAGCTCAAACTCTGACCTGCAAGTAGTCACCAAGTATTTTCATGGCAAGGAGAATTTGACTCACAAGCCTGATGAAAAACACGCTGGGATTTGCCAAACTTTAAAATAAAATCTCTACTCTGGAAGGATACCAACACAAAAATAAATTCACAACAAGAAATAGAGCACAATGGAATGGTATTACTTTGGCACTTCAAGGAGGCAACTGAAGATTTTCAGGTCCTATCAGCTTGCCCACTGGGTCTGTCTTTGACCACAGTTAAGCTCTAAGTTTTAACTGTCAAATGAAGTATATGTTGCTGTTTTATAACAGCCAACAGTCCAAAAGTTTCTTGCTGATTTGTTACGGTTATACTTGCGATTTTGGGTGCTCTAGCATGCAGTTTTAGTGACCAGATGTTAACACATGCGTACCAAAATAAATATAACACACCTATAGATCTTTACAGCTGAAAATAATAGATCTAAGAGACTAATCAATGCATTTGTGTACACATGTATTTTTGGTCAACATGACCCTGGATAAAACCCCCCCAGGGAAAACCAGTTTGAGATGTATATGTATATATGAGGAAAGCAGAAGATGGAATACAGCAAGTACAATATATGAAAGAACCTATCTTAGGTTTCCTTATGCATGTCAAAGAGGGGCGCAAAGGGTGAAGGAGGGTGCATTGTTCATTCATTCATTTGTTCATTGAGAGAGGAGCTCTTGGAGGATGAGCATGAGGTCAGTTTTGTGAGGATGTTTGAGCTTGGGCGCTAGCTTTCATGGAGGGAGGCTACTAACTACTTGCCTTGTTTATTTACTGGAGAGGTTCTACTTCTGTGGAGGGCACATTGCCAGATTGGGGCGCATCAGTTGTAGGAGGACTTCTAGCCATCAAATTGCAGTGAGATCAGTTGCAGAGGGAGGCCATTCAACAGAGCTTCATTCCTGTGGTGGGGTTTTCAGATCTGAGCTCACAGTTTGCAGATGGAGCAGATTCAGTGGTTCTGGCAGCTTGTATGTGAGGCACACCTTTCTGGGGCGCACTTGGTGATTTTGAGCTTGTATATCAGCTCAGTTTGGGCTACTATTGTACCAGGTTCTTTCATATATGGTACTTGTTGTATTCCATCTTCTGTTTTCCTCATATAAACATATACATCTCAAACTAGTTTTCCCCGGGGGGGTTTTATCCAGGGTCATGTTGACCAAAAATACATGTGTACACAAATGCATTGATTAGTCTCTTAGATCTCTTTATTTTCAGCTGTAAAGATCTATAGGTGTGTTATATTTATTTTGGTATGCATGTGCCAACATCTGGTCACTAAAACTACATGCTAGAGCACCCAAAATCGCAAGTATAACCGTAACAAATCAGCAAGAAACTTTTGGACTGTTGGCTGTTATAAAATAACAACATATACTTCATTTGACAGTTTAAACTTAGAGCCTAACTGTGGTCAAAGACAGACCCAGTAGGCAAGCTGATAGGACCTGAAAATCTTCATGGTATCAGAGCGGAGGTGGCTGAAATTTTGAGCAGTTGGGACAGCGTTTTGTTGGCTGTCATATACATCTTCTTGGCAGATTTTTGCAGAGGACAGTTGGGCAGTTTGGACACTTGTCATCAGTCTCTTTTCACACCTACGTAGTAGGAGTGAGGCTGATTTGACTTGACCTCTTTTCACACCTATTTTGTTATGAGTGAGGTCAGATTACACTTGTCTCTTTTCACACCTGTGTTGACAGAAGTGAGACAGTGTTTTCCTTGGCAGTGTGAGCATCAATTGGGGATTGCAGTTTGGCAAACATGTCAGCATCTCAGATGCGAGTTGAGGACAGGCTAGCAGGGGCTAGCAATTGGTCGCCTTGGAAGACGAGGATGATCTTCGTCTTAGAGGACCTCAAGCTATGTGATATAGTTGAGGCAGTTGTTCCCCCCATTCCTGTCACTGCTCCCATCTTGGTGGCAAAGTTCAGGAAAAGGTACAACAAGGCGAAGAGAACTATTTGTGACATAGTTCGTGACCATATCGTACCCCATTTGACGGGGAAGGCTTGTGCATACGATATGTGGGCATCTCTATGCAAGTTGTATGAAAGCTCCAATGAGAACCGAAATATGGTTCTTCATGACCGACTCACGGGCATTCGCATGCTCAAGGATGAGTCGGTAACTTCATTCCTTGGTCGTTACACTCAGATCAAAGATGAGCTTGGAGCCGTCGGAGAGGTTGTTGATCCTAACTCTTTGGTGAGGCAATCTATGAATAGCTTCACCAAACCGTGGGGTCCATTTGTACGTGGCATAGTTGCCAGGGAGGTCATGCCTACATGGGAGAGGATGTGGGATG
>SNQJ01S0011827.1:161061-204295 GCA_010110895.2 Picea sitchensis | reverse complement strand
GGGGGGGGGGGGGCGTTTCCTGCAACATAGAAATAAACCCTTCTTGCTAGAGGGTTCCAACTTGGCCCTCTTTTCTACTGGTACATGGATATAAATTGGACAACCAAATATGCAGAAATGACTCACCTCTCACTTCACACTAGTGAATTCCTTCTCTGTTGTCTTGTCCTCCAAGATATCGGGAGGACACTAGTTCTAGATGTAGATTTCTATGTTGCATGCCTCTTCCCAAAGAATCAAGGCCTTAGCAGCCCTTATGAAGGGTTGATTCTTCCGTTTAACAATTCCATTTAGTTGTGGGTTGTATAGAACCGTCAACTCCCTCTTGATTCCTACCTCCTTGCATAGACTCTCAAACTCCTTGGAGGTATACTCACCCCCATTGTCTGATCTCAAGACTTTGATCTTCTTCCTTGTCTTGTTTTCAACTAGAGCTTTCAACTCTTGAAACGTGCTAAAGACCTCATCCTTGGTCTTTAGGAAGTAGATCCATGTTTTGCAAGAGAAGCCATTAATGAAGTAAACATAGTACATGCTTCCAAAAGTTGATGCTATTGACATTGGTCTATGAACATTTGAATGCACTAGGTCTAGAGTTTCCTTAGACCTTTCCTCGCTGCTTGGGAAAGTAGCCTTGGCATGCTTGCCAACTGTGCACCATCTACTTACTCCATGCTGCTCAATACTTAACTTTGGAAGACCCGTGATTATCTTCCCCAGAATAGGCAACGCTCTGTGATGTAGGTGCCCCATCCTCTTATGCCACAAATCGTACAAGTTGTCATTGTTATGAACTAGGGCTCGAACAAGTTCACCCTGCAACCTGTAAATATTACTTTCTCTAACCCTTATTACCTGAGTTGTATCTGGGCTAGATTCCTTCATCTGATGAGGTCTTGTTGCTTCTTGAACTCAACTACAAAGCCCTTATCCTTCATAACTGAAACTTAAAGCATATTCTTTTAGAGACCTAGAACAAACAAGACATTGTCAAAATTTAAAGAGTTTCTTGACTCGAGCTAAAAGGGAATAGTGCCAACTCCTACTATTGAGTACTTGGCATCATCACCAAGCTCAACTCGTATTCCTGAGTCCTGTTTCGTTAGACTAGAAAATAACTGTTGGGTTGATGTCATATGATGAAGTGCCCCATTGTACACCTACCATGCATTACTCGGAACCGTGCTGGCAGAAAGGCAAGATGCCATCAAGAAATCCTTCTTGAACTTGGCAACAAACTTGTTCATCTGAGTTTTTGCAGAGGCTGCTACTTGCTTCTACTGCTGCTTTGCTTTACCCTTCTTCTTATCTGGACATTGTGATGCATAATGACTGTGCTTATAACAAATGAAGCACTTGATTTTACTCAAGTCTTTCTTCTTTGGTTGTGAGGTTGACTCCTCACTCTTTCCCTTACCCTTGGTGGGTCCTTTACCTTTTCCCTTATTTGTCTGACCAAGTAGGGCTAGGTTCTCATCACCACCTTTCTTGCCGACCTTTGGCACCATCCAAGTCTCCTCCTGGATAGAGTCATCCCACAACCTTTCAAAGCTAGGAAGGTTCTCATGAGCACAAATACCTTTGACAAATGGTTCCCTTGAAGCTGGGAATCCATTCAGTGCCATGTTCACTAGCTCTGCATTTGCAACCTTCTCCCCAACTGCTGCAACCTTGATCACAAATTTGTGTGAATTTCATAAGGTAACTAGTGACTGAATCCGATCTGGTCATCTCTATGAATCTGAGTTTGTTTTGCAATATCATCTTTCTGTTTACGTTCTCACTTTGGTAGAGGCTTACCGGGGCATGGAATTTTTTATTTGTCGTCTTCTTTCCATATATATGGGGTATCAAATGATCCTTTATGGTGTCCATGATCATTGGCTTGGCCTTCACTTCCTTCTTCTTGTGAGCTACCAACTGCTGCGGATTTGTAGGTGAAGGCACAACATCCTTTACAATATCCAAGAGATTATTCTCTTCCAATAAGAGTGTAACCATCACTTTCCATGATAGAAACTTTCAGGCACCATCTAGTCTATCCTTGAATTTGAGGCTAGTCGAGGCCATCTCTGAGATCTAATCCACAAATTCCCAGATCTGAAAATTATTCTCTAAAATAAATATTGAAACCCTCTCACTACTAGTCCTTGTTTCCGCCAGTTGATTTACTGCTGTAAATCCTTGAGAATCTCAATTGGAGAAATAGCTCTGATACCATGTAAAATTTTCAAACCTAGGTGACTGCTGCCCTTATGTTCTCACGCTAAATGACTCAAACAAAATTTATTTAATAACAAAAAATTTAATTTTTGAACATTGCATCAATCACACAAATAGCTGAAAAATGAACAATGAAAGAAATCAAACACATACATAGGGATTTCTCCTTCAAATCAACTTTTCATTCTTTTTATCAAAGCTTACAAGGTGACTTCTGCAGCCTGCTTTTAAATAGCAGCTGTACGGTCAATAAAATCTCCTCAAAGGGTAGTGTATGACCTGTGAAAAGGGGGTATAGCTACAACAATACAACCTACTCTATTTCTGCCATTCCTGGACAGCAAATTGCTCTTTCTCGTTTTCAATCACTGAAGTTGTATGGTCTGTGCATGAAGAAAAGACAACTATAGCGGTCGTATGAACTGTACGACCTGTTGTACTTGCTGGTCTCTTTAGCAGATCTACTATTCTTCTCTTCCAGATGCACTCTTCTTTCCTCTAGTCGTCTTGCTCTCTTCTCATGTGTGTGAGATCTTTCCTATCTTGTCCTATTTATGCTTTGGAAGAGGATAACTAATCTCCTCAATCCTAATTGCCACCTATCTCAATCATGAGATTTACTATGAAGATTAAATCCTTATCTAAGTCACTAATGTTCTAGAACTTCTAAAACATTCCATTTAGATTCCTAAGACTAGTTGACTTCAAAACATATAAGACTTTTACTTTTTGTTTTATTTTTTCAAGTGAAATTACAAGATAGAATTAGCGATCACCTTTCCAAGGTGGTCACCAAAGAAATGTCTCAAATCACTTCCAGCACATTCACACTGAACCTGTGCAAGAAGTTCCTACTCAAGCTACATTTCTCAACACTTCAGATCCTAATAACTATAGGACCATCATGATTGCACACACCTTGGTTGGATTCAGTGCCACGGTTCTTAATGTATGGTTTTTTGATCATTTAGAGAGGTAGTGACTCGGGGCTAAGGGAGATATAGCCTTTTGTAGAGAGCATCGGACTATTGTTCATATAAATACTCTCCGAGCTATCATTGAAGAGGCGAGGCTGCGTTCTTCAATGTTCTTCTGTTTCTTTATTGACTTCAGGAACGCTTTTGACTCGGTTTGGAGGGTGATGCTTTTTCATAGGTTGTCGGACATTGGTATATTTGAGATCTTGCTTGATGTTATCATGAGGCTCTATAAGTTGGTCATTAATAGAGTTCACACCTCTTACAGTGTATTTGATTTTATTTGAAGCATCACCGGGGTTAGACAAAGTTGTTCCCTTTCCTTGACCTTATTTGTTCTTTATATTGATGAACTTGAGACTTTTCTCATAGAGCATATCCAGGAGGGGCACAGATGTCTGCTACATCATTTCTTGATTGCCATTCTTCTTTTTGATGATGATGTGATGCTTCTGGCCTCCTCCTTGAGGGATTTCAAAGATAGATTGATGCCTTAGCTAACCTCTTTAAACTTAGACACTTGATAATGAACCTCTTTAACCGGACGGTTCAGTACGAAACCGACCAAAAACGATTCGGTACTGCCGGTCCGACCGTTTTTGCCTTGAAGGTCGGTCCGACTGACTGGTTTTGCCGGACCAGGCCGGTTCTGATAACACTGATATATACATCTCTCTCTATCCATGAAGAACTGCAAAAAATTCTCTCTCTGAAATAAAGAACACTACCACACCAATCCTGTACTTGTACCTGTATGGGAACCAACCTTGGCTCAAACAAAGCTATCTCTGAATGCCAACCAAAATAGAACATGCTGGCTCTTAACCCTCAGGATTTTCGAGTGAAAAAATCCAGGGATTAACACAACCTCATATACATACGTGGGAATACAATTAATGGGTTGAAGGTTCAGTTTGAGACATGATTTCATGCCCATGCTTAGTAAAGGTTATTGATCCATTTCTGTGCTTGAGGGACTGTGCTTCAAATACATTTTCAAGATATTTATGCCAAATTACACCCTTTTGATGCAATTATCTAGCTCCCAATACTATATGGCTCTAAGGTCTAGGGGCCTAGCTTTCTTTTACTTCATTGGGCTAAAGTTGAGGGAGTCCAATACCTTTTGCTACAGTGCACAATTTGTTGTAATTGGATAGTTCCACAAGTCATCATTTAGGTTGAATTTAGTGCTCATCCTATGCACCTCAAGAGTATTTTTAGATTTGTTTCATTTTTCCAGAGGATAGGATATCTCGGTTAAGTAGCATTGAAATGAGAGCAACACCCTTTCTTGGCACTTTGCTCCTCAGAGGAGCTTTCTTTTGCTTCTGTAGGCCTACCCCCAAGATGACAATGATGCTGGTTCTTTGAGGCATCTTTGCTAATCCAATATGTTGGCATTTCTATTGATCGCTCATTTCCCTTCAAGTACTTTCTTGATGCTCTTTGTCACCTCTTGCCTTGCAAGTAGGAATTGTAGAAGGTGATGAGAGTGGATATTTACAGATAGTACTTACATGTCACCCTAGATTGCCACTCTCAAGGACCTCCCACCTAAGATGTCCTTCTATTTTGAGCATTTCATGCAGTTGAGGGATGGCCTTAGTATTAAAAATGAATATACTTGAAAGCAGTGGATAGAAAGCCTTAGGATTCCTTTGCACTGGTTTAGAGTTTGTTCACATCCACTGTGGATTGAGAGAGGTCATCACATTATGTGATTAGAGAGGATCTCTAAGGTTTTTCAGCCGCAGGACATCTAGTCAGAAGAGTATTTTATCTTTGGTTGCCATATATACTATTATGAGATCAGAGGGAGGTTGCATTGTCTTTACAGAGAGTTAGGATGATCCCTCACACTCTTTTGATACTCAGACTAGAAGTGTCTAGCTCTTTTCCTGAGTGCAGCACTGGGATTTAGGAGAAATTTTACAAGGTCCACCCAAGACAAACCTTGTTAGGTTGATCACTTCCTTTTTTGCCTTGATCTCGGTAGTAGAAGATCGTAAGCCAATTGCATAATCCAATGAGACATCAATTTTTAGATTAGTGAGACTTTGTTCTTCTTCTACACCCACAACTAGTAGACTGATTCACACCAAGGCCTTGAGGAGACTTCGCTCATAGCATAGTTTAGCTACTCACCCCTCCATCTTGAGTACTCAGAGCTCCATCACTGGGTGCTTCCCGATGGCCCCGACTGTTAGGAGAGTTGCAACTAATGCTTGGATTCCGCCCTACAAGTTTCTCTTCAGAAGATATTATCAGACAGTGTATGGACCCCTTCTCTATGGTTGATGAATCTGCTGGGGCATTGTCTTCTTCTTCCTCTCCTCATTATTCTTGTAGCTTTGATGCACTTTTAGATGCTGCTTTGTTCCTTTTTCTTAGTTGGGGATGGGTAGCTGTTTTTTGTTTTGTTTTGACGTCAGCATATTATGTTCAACATGGGTTTTGTATTTGTATTATTTCTGGTTACTATTGTTTAAAATTAAACTAATTAGCTTAAATTTTTTTGTAGATTAGTGATAGGAGTTGCTTTTGCACTCACCATGTACTTGCATTTCTTGTACTTTTGGGTCCTATTGAACTACTATTATCTTATTAAAATTAAGAAAACCCTCTTATCTTAACTCAACCAATTTAAAAAATCAGAGCCTCGAACAAAATTTCTTCAGAAAAAAGGCTTTCTGTGGATTTCACTTCATCTCATGCACTAATTATACCTAGATTCTGGATTTGTCTGCTGCTGCTGTGCTCAAGCTGTCTTTGCAGTTTTTCTGTTATAGGCATTCTGCAGTCACCTGCGCTTGTTACAAGCCTATTTATGCCCTCAATGGCCATTTGGGTGTTGCTACATGCCACTTTAGCTTGTTTGGAGTTTGTTCATGCCTGATGAACGTGGCCCTTTGTTGTCATCTTCTCTGTGGAAAATTCGTCGCTTGTTTTGGTCAGGCCTGCTTCTGTGCCCTGATGTCACATGTCCTTCTACTACAATGCTTATCTCTACATTTGCATAGTCTAGGTGGCGTCTGCTTTGTGATTCTATCTCTCTTGTCTCGGATCTGTGCCCTTCTATGCAGTTGCAAGTGTTCCTGACTATGCATGCATGCCTCACACTGTGGCATGCAATATATCTATGATTTGTGCCCTTCTGTGTGCCTTTATCAATTTAGTTAGCACGTGCAACCTCTCCATGGCCACAAAATCTGTTTGCATATGTAATTTGTGAGTGTGCCTGACTATGCATGCATGCCTCACACTGTGGCATGCAATGTATCTATGATTTGCACCCTTCTGTCTGCCTTTTTCAATTTAGTTACTGTGTGTGCAACCTTTTCTATGGCCACATGATCTGCCTGTATATACAATTTGTGTGCATACATAACAATGTGCCTTATGATTCATGTATTTTGATGGCTGTCACCTCAAGTGCTTTCCCTGTTGAGCCTCACTTTGATTCTCTTTCTCTCTCTCCCTTGTGATTTCTGCTTCAAATTTCTCATGTGAATATTGATTATTCTTTTCCCACGTTGACTTTAGAAAATTATAAATAATGAATTTGTTTAATAAATAAAATAAAATAACTTATCTTATTGGTAGGTTTGCCAACAATATGTCCAATGTTTGCATCTCTTCTGGCCTTGCTCTGATATTTTGTGCACTACAATCCCTTTGTTCGTTCACTGTGGTTTTCACAGTCCCTCTTATTCTCCTTTGTGACGACTCTATGGATTCTTTTCTCTGTGGCTCTGATACTATATTTGAATTCCGCACAAACAATGGCATATATTACATTGTCTTTTTCTTTAATACCCACTTTATTATAAGATAAGATAATTTTGTTAATGACCAACAAATGATGAAAAAGCAGGTCATATAAAAGTATTTTTTAAGCAACTCAATTTGAGATATTTATAGTCTGTTAATTTGAAAGCCCAAGAACTCTAGGCTGCTTCATATCATTTTGATAAATTCTGTAGTCTATAAAATCGTTTTCTTAGTAAAGGATAGATGATAGTCATTCGTCAATCTATATCATTCTTTTTTATGAGTGATTTGTTGTTTTATTCTACTATTTTTGTTCTTCAAATCTGTCAAACACTAGTTTTCTTCACACTGATAGTAATTCTGTAGCCTGATAACAAGGAACTCAATTACCTTGTTCTATTAGCTGTTATGTTTCATCTTGAGAGAAGTTTTGGTTGTTAGTAGGTGGTCCGTTTTCTTCCCTTAATATAATCTCCAGTGGCCTATCAATATGCACCAGAAGATTTCTATGTCAGGTTGAGTGGATCCTGAAAAATGCTTTGCTATGTTTTTGAGGAGTGCTGACCTCATTTTGATTCCTTTTAGTTCCTGCGCTTACTACTACCATTTACCGTTTCCTTCCCATTCAATTATGTTGCTTCCCGGTGAAATATTTCTCATATTTCTTAATGTTATATGTGCTGAGCATTTTTGGGTATCTTAAGATGGAATTACCTTATATTTTAATTCTCATAGCTGCAGTGAATTAATACCTTAGAATAACTGGAGTGCTTCTTGTTAAATTGTCTATAATTGCATTGCAGCAAAGCTACTTCTCTAGATGGCACGTTTGCTCCTGCATGGATAGGTTTTGGAAATGCATTTGCTGCTAAAGATGAAAGTGATCAAGCAATGGCTGCTTTTCGAACATGTGCTCGGTTATTTCCAGGGTAAGTAGATTGAAGAACATCGCATGTCTTGTTTGCTTTTCTATCTACATTTCTAATTCACCATGTAATTGTATCCATATAATTAGATTGTTGCTGCACAAAATTTCATAGTTATGAGATACCCTGTGAAATCTTGGGCAGTAGTCAAGAAGCTTTAAGTGAGGAAGATGTATCTCTCCTAACATCCAAGGCTGATTTCCAATTTAAAGAAGAAAAGAAGCAGATCATAATGTAAGCTCGTGCAGAATTTTTGTTGTTGTCTTCTAATAATTTGAAAAGCTTGTAGAGGAGGTTTCAGTGTTTGGGAACTTCTTTCTTCCATGGTGTTACCACCCAAACTAGCAGCCCCTGGGGGATGCTATGTGTTGATTTTCAGAACCCAACACCTGGCTGATAATCTCAAATGAAATCACTTCATAAATTAAAAGCACAACTGAGTTTTAACTAAACAACGGAAGCATTAACAACAGAAACCAAACACATTTGCACACGCAATTTTCGGGTAAACCCCTGGAAAAACCCTTGTGGGAAAACCAGTTCTGAGTTTGATTTTATTAAATAAAATCCTGGGCTCCTGTCCTGAGATAATGGTCCATCAGAGGAATTACAATGCAGCAATAGCCTAGCCCACTTGGCTGCTATCTCCTTGCTGCCCCTTTGCACACTTCCTCAGCCCTGCCCACTCAGTTACAAGTACACGAGCAAGACTCCCTCTTGCTCCTATGCTCTCATTGTGTGACTCTCACTCTCCTTAGATCTGTTTTTATACTTTCCTCATGACTAAAACCCTATCTCCAAAGTGATCAATGATCAAGATCTGATCTTAATCTCTTGTGATCAACGATTGTGACTTAATCTCTCGTTGAGATGACTTAAATCACTTAAGTCACTCAACTTTATAAAAAGTCACTTTAGTCATTAAATAAAAGCCACTTTAACAATAAAGTTGATATCTAGAGAGTGTCGCTTAGACACTTCCACATGCTAGGCACCGCGAATGCAGAAATACCTGTTCGAGCTACCCCAAAAACTAACACTATGGGGATAGCACAATATGGGAAATGCACCACTGTAACCTTAGTATGATTTCCCCTTCACTTTAAGCCAGCTCCTAGAGATCGAGGGGGTGTCCCAAATCCTTCCAATTACAGACCTCAATATATGTTAGATAGACCAATGCCTTAGTAGCCAAATTCCTTAAGAATATTCAACCAAGGGTTAAGGCAATAAGACTACAATACAAAGAGGGTTAGGAGCTACTTATAAAAGTGCCAAGATTTGATATAAATATTCTATAGTAGAAAATACAAACCAACACTATAATGTTAATTCTTGAATACTAGATCTGATTTGATCTTCCTAACAGTTTTATGCCCAGAACAAATTACTTAACACAACAAATATATTTCTGAACTGTTGAAAACAAATACATTGGCATTCTTAACAATAAAATGCAGTGAAATTCAAGTATAAACATAGCCACACATATATGACACAGTTGTTTACCCTGGAAATCCAACTTGGGAAAACCAACATTCAATTTTTCTTTTATTATTGGCCCACAGAGAATTCAGAAAAGTACAACAGCAATTCAGAAAACCTGTAACTCAGTTTTCTGTTTGGAAAATCCACCCACTGGAATCAGCCCCTACTCAGCCTCTGTTGGAGAACTCGGCCCTGTAGAAACCCCCAGCTTGATGCTCCTCTCTCTCTTGTTCGTACGACAACGCATGGATTGACCTGCGCAGATCTCCCACATGTGACTGGTCCCTTCTCTCGCTGGATTGCAAGCTCGACCTCTCTCCCTCTTGGATTCTCCTTGCTGTTCGTTGTCTTCCCCTTAGCCACTGAGTATCTCACTCTTCTCTCTTGAGAAAATCTCTTTCTCAATCACTGCAAATGAATCTCCCATTCACTTTCTCATGAATGTGTCTTTATCCTCTCTATTGATGTTTATATGATTCTCAGATCTAATAGTTATTGCCTTATGATTAATAACAAGATTCACTTTCATACATCAATTATCATAGAATAACCATACAGTGGAAATCTCCACTATAACAATGCAGTGGAAATAACAAGATCTATAAGTATTTACCATGCACAATAGACACAAGAACACAACACAAGAACGCAAGAGTTTATCCTGGGAAACCCAAACTTGAGAGAAAACCCAACAATCTTTCTCTAGAAGAATTCAGTCCAAGATATTACCAGTACATCACCATCAATAGCCAAAATACCATACAAAGAAGATCCTCCCCAAGGCTAGCATCACCAAGGCCCAGCGCCTCAATAAAATGACCAAGAGCAACCAAACA
The DNA here is from genome assembly GCA_010110895.2 of Picea sitchensis. Lineage (NCBI taxonomy): Eukaryota > Viridiplantae > Streptophyta > Pinopsida > Pinales > Pinaceae > Picea > Picea sitchensis. The sequence goes on along the minus strand of SNQJ01S0011827.1, from coordinate 194,071 downwards.
AGAGCTTCTCCAAGTGTGGCGCACCCTCCAAGATACCAGAAAACCCAAAATAGCAAAAATAGCTGCAACTACCTTGTGCGCATTGCAAAAGGTGCTGTCTGACTGCCCAAATGAAATGAGCCAATCCTGTATTTACACTAATCTGGGCGTCAGTCTGGGGCCGACTTCTTATTTCTAGGTCTTCAATTTCTTTATTAATTTCCTGTGGGGTCGACTTCTCTTCCTGGGTTTTCAATTTCTTCATGGGGCTTCTTGTAATGGTATAGATGGGTCTTCTTGTACTTTCTTGTGGAGAATGACTGCCCGAAGTTGCCAAAATCCAACACTCCCTCTCAACGAGGGAGGCATTCTCCATACTTGGATTTCTTCTGTCATAGAAAGGTTGTCTTGATGAGCCATGTTGATATGCCATCTCGACACATGCATTTCGTCCCAGAATATGCATGTGATAATATCTCGAGTCCATCCACTACTTGACAGGAGAAGGATTACACCTAGGTCATTCACCACTAGCATAGCCCCGTGATTGAATGAATCATTACCCTTGGTCATATCAACACTAGCAAAGCCCCGTGAGTGAATGAATCATTACCCTTGGTCATATTAGCACTAGCATAGCCCCATGCACGACCAATCTGGGATAATGTTTGCCTGATACTTATTTGGGCTGGTCACCACTAGCAAAGCCCGGTGGATGAGTGAGTCATTCTCCTTTGGTCATATCAACACTAGCATAGCCCCGTGCATGACCAATCTAGGAAGAATGTATGCCCGAACCTGGATAACATCAACATACTTGGGCCATTCATCACTAGCAGAGCCTTGTGAGTGAATGAGTCATTCTCCCCTTGGTCATATCAACACTAGCATAGCCCTGTGCATAACCAATCTCTGGGAACGTCTGCTCGAAGTTATCAACATACATGGGCCATTCACCACTAGCAGAGCCCCGTGAGTGAATGAATCATTCTCCCTTGGTCATATCAGCACTAGCATAGCCCCGTGCATGACCAATTTGTAGAACATCTGCTTGATGTTAAAACATCAACGCTCATCACTAACCAAATCAACATGGCTAATCCTGTGTATCATCCTCCTCTGCCAAATCAACATGGCCACTTTGGAAGGATATCTGCAATCTGCTCATCTGTCGATAAGTACTAGAGCTTCACTGCTCCCTTCTGTACCATGTCTCAGTTGAAGTCCTGCAAGAAGCTTCGGAAGCCACACTGCTTCACGACTTGCGATAGTGGCCATGGCATACTCCGACTCTGCTGTACTGAGTGCTACAAAAGCATGTTTCTAGCTTATCCCAAAAATCATAATTGATTCCAAGCTGAAGCAACACCCCGAGGTGCTCAATTTGTCTACTGCACTCCTTGCTCAATCAGAATCTGTATATCTTTGCAACCTTACTTAATCACCTGAGACAAATCATATCCAACTGTACCATGCTTTGCTGCCACCCACTGGAACTGCCTTGGCTTCAATCAAATACTGTCTCAGGGCGCCCATTGCAAAACAAATATCTGGCCTGGCATTAACCAGGTACATCAAGGATCCAATCAACTACCTGTACATCGTGGGATCCACCAAATCTGAATATGGAGTAGAATCACTCAACTTCTTCAGATTTGTCATCATAGGTGTAGTCATGGACTTGCAGTCCATCATAACGAATCTCATCAATATCCCCTAAATGAGGAAGATCTCATCTGATCTTGTCACACCTCTAATCCCAAGAGTACATCCGGCCAGGATCCTCCATCTCGAGCTCTGAGGTCAACTCCCTCTGTCGCTGCTGTCCAGTCTGCTTCACTGACTGCTCCCTCTATGAATGAGACAAAATCCATACACATTCCTCTTGACTGGTTGACTCCTCTGTCACTGTAGCAAGATCTACTAAAACAAGTGTATCCTCCTAGGAGATCTCACATTTCCTCGAAGCCTCCTCAAATCATGACACCTGTCTGTCAGTCCTGGAGGATGTCTCTCTCCCACCTGAACCTGATGGGCGAACTCCCTTTGAATGATCAACTCTCCCTTTGAGCTAACTGACTCTCTCTGAGATCAGGCTCACTCTGAGTCTGCATGCTCCCTTTGAAGCTTGACTCCCTCTGAGTCTGTACAATCTCTGGAGCCATCTGCTCCGTCTGTATCTTTTGAAGTCTGATCTCCAATGAACTTTCCTGGGAGGCTGCTCCTCCCTACTGGATCTTGAGGGTTGACTCCCTTTGAACTCTGGCCTCGTCTAAACTGGTACTAGGTGGGGCCATCTGCCTCACCACTGGTGGAGCCACCTGCTCCTCACTATCAATCTCCATGTGGAACATTCTGTATCCCACAAAAAGTATCCTTTTTTTCGGAAGGTTCTAACTTCGTCTTCTTCGCCTTCGATATATGGATGCATACTGTCATGTACACAATTCTATGTATGGATAGTCTTCTCGATGTCTCAAACAAGAGACCATCTAATCTGCAATCGTCACTATAGCTTCTTCTTAGAGCTACCACATGTGACCTGCCTGGAACAAGAGCAATAACAAGGGAAAATAGCAGACAAAAACAATATTCTTATGAATAGAAAATAGAAACAAGAACAACAAAAAATAGGAACAAGAACAATCGTCATTATAGCTCTTTCTCAGAGCTATCGCCTTTGACCTGCTTGGAACAAGAATAAGAATAAAAAACAAAAAACAAGAACAACATTTCTCTAGTGTTGCCACCAGTCATTCTTTCATGGTAACCTGCCCGGAACAAAACAAGAACAAAAGACAAGAGCAACACTTTTTTAGTGTTGTGACGTCCATAGTAACTTGCCCGAGACATAGACAACAACCAAGAACATCTCCTAGAAGAGATCAATTTCATCTTGTAAATCAGTGCATCATTAGTACTAAATAGTGAGCATTTACATAATGATCATAGTACCAACAATATTCAATACATTTGATAGCAAAAGTATTCGACAATAATAGAGCTCTAAAGACTGTTGTCCTGGTTACAAAATTTACTTAAGATGCATCAATATAAAATATCAAACGTGATATGCAAACCTGGAATATTGCTGCTGCTGTCCCTTTTGATTTCAAGTTGCCATATACTGTAGGAGATATCATCATTGCTGCCTCCAACTCTTGAGCTTCCTCTGAGTGCACTAGATCTATGATCCTTTGAAATTTGTAGCACCATCTAGCTTGTCTTCTAATCTCAAGGTTTGCGCAACTAGCAACTGCAATTGCAACTGACAACTACAACTACAACTGTAACTGCAACTGGCAACTGTAACTGCAACGACACCTGTAACTGCAACGACAACTGTAACTGACAACTGCAACTAGTAACTGCAATTGCAACTGCAACTGCAACTACTGCAATTGCAACTGCAACTACTGCAATTGCAACTGTAATGAGAAATTTCAACTTTCACCAAGTTGTAATCTGAGACCACCAGGAGGTGCGCTAGGCTAGGGTGAGTTGATATATGGCAAAATTAATCTCAGCGTCCTCCAATAAATTGCTCAACGAGCTTGACAAGTTCATATTTGTGCAACGACAAATTTCATGTGCATTGGCAATATTTCAACTAGCTCTGATTCCATGTTGATGTTTATACGATTCTCAGATCTGATAGTTATCGCCTTATGATTAATAACAAGATTCACTTTCATACATCAATTATCATAGAATAACTATACACTGAAAATCTCAACTATAACAATGCAGCGGAAATAACAAGATCTAGAAATATTAACCATGCACAGTAGACACAAGAACACAAGAGTTTATCCTAGGAAACCCAAACTTGGGAGAAAACCCAACAACCTTTCTCTAGAAGAATTCAGTCCAAGATATTACCAGTACATCACCATCAATAGCCAAAATACCATACAAAGAAGATCCTCCCCAAGGCTAGCATCACCAAGAACTAGCGCCTTAATAAAATGATCAAGAGCAACCAAGCAAGAGCTTCTGCAAGTGTGGCGCACCCTCCAAGATACCAAAAAACCAGAAATAACAAAATTACCAAAAACTGCAGTTGCAACTTCCTTGTGTGCACTGCAAAAGGAGCTGTCTGACTGTCCAAATGAAATGAGCCAGTCCTGTATTTATACTAATCTGGGCGCCAGTCTGGGGCCTACTTCTTATTTCTGGGTCTTCAATTTCTTTATTAATTTCTCATGGGGCCGACTTCTCTTCCTGTGTCTTCAACTCCTTCTCGAGGCTTCTTGTAATGGTATAGATGGGTCTTCTTGTACTTTCTTGTGGAGAATGACTGCCCAACGTTGCCAAACTCCAACACTCTCCTTAGGCTTTCTTTTATATCACTTCATCGACCAAAACCCTAACCCTTAATCTTCCAAAGTTATGGATGGCTAGGATTAAATCCTGAGCCTCACTTAAGATCAATGGTCAAGATTTGATCTAAGCCACTTAAATAATTTAAGTCACTTAACCTTAAAAAACCTTAGTCAATAGCCAATATTAATTAATTGGTTTAATTAATGTGCTTTTCCTATGTCAAACTTAGGAAAGAAAAATAAACGTCACTTACTTAATAAATTAAGCAAGTACCTAGGAGAGGCTTTGGACATCTTCTGCATGCTTGACACCTAGCCTATGCAGAAGTACCTGTTCGAGCTACAATCATCAATATATAAAATCACTCTTTAAGTGATGAAGTATGTACCTTATACCGCACAAGAATGAGATCTTGTTGCACAAATCAAGGGTAATTTATATACCCGAATTATACCTTGATTGTTTGCTGTAAATTGGACTAGCTTGCTGCTGTCCAAAGATTCAAGAATCTGAAATAAAATATTTAACGCAGAAAATTGCAGATTTGGACCTTAAAAAGTGACACAAGTGCTTAAAAGCACTTAAGATGAAAATCCTTGCATAGTTGCTGCTGGGACAAAAATATATTAATGTCAAAACAACCCAACAATGATAGTAAGCAAGTACAATTGAATCTTATCCAAACAATTACTTCAAACTTGCAAAATTCGTGCAAATCCCCAGAGGGTTTGACCAAAAGAATCACCAAAGTGAAATATAACAACAACGAACCTTCAAGGAGATGAATTTCACCATTAGAATACTTTAGATAAGCTTGATAAACAATTCCAAAGTGAAATAAGAGCAAGGGTAGCGTAGATTTCACCTTTTTAGGGTTAAACCCTAGCTCTAGGGTTTCAAGAATTCTGATTTTTTGTTGCTGTAATTAATTTCCAGAATTGAATAAAATCTTAAATCAGCCACAATAACGTTAGATAAGACAATAAACAACAAAGTAAGAGGGCCGATTTGTCTCTTAGGGATAAAATTCAATGATTTGGCACAATCCCGTGGAGGAAAATGTCTAGAAAACAAAGATAATCTTTTAGCTTCGATCTAGACAACAAAACAAATATTTTTGACAGTTTATTAATTTTCGTATTTTTGTATTTTATGGAACATAAAAGAAAATAATTAAATTTTAGGGTTTTTGGTTGGTGAATGTTGGGAGTTAGGGCTTAGCCTTATCTCCACCTAGGGCTTATGGGGTCAAGAAGTATGCCCCTCTAAAAATCAGTTATCCTTGTTTATGGATTAGAACTAGAGACTAGGGCCACAAGGCTAGTAGTCTCTTGCTAATCAAGACAAACCAAGATAATCATTGCCCTACAAGAAGGGTTTCCTCAAGGGAATAGCCTTCACCAACAAGATCAACAAAAGGATTCGAAAAAATGCTTGAAACCCTTGCCAAGGAGCATAGAACTAATCAAGACAAGTGACAAACCCTTACCAAATTGTTTTAGGGAAGAAGGAAGAGATAAAAACCCTAAACATCCTCCCTCCAATTAGTTGTTATCTCGTCAATGGATTGATCTTGCTAGTTTATGAAGAATCTTGAATAATCACGATAGCATTTGAAAAATATGCCAAGAAAAATAACCAAGAAAGATAGAGCTCCAAAAATTGGCACCAAGAATGCACCAAGTAAAGATCTTCTATTAAATGGATCCAAGAATAATCTTCAACAATTCACAACAAAATGAGTGAGAGGAGTGCCCATATTTATAGATGAGGCTCTCACCTCCTCTCCACTCTTTATTCCCCAAAATTAGGGTAAGGAATAAAATAAAATGACTTGCTATCCACACAAACTGGAGACTAAATAAAAAATACAATTAAATGATGCTTTACATTGTGAAAACCATCATAAAAGGCGACGATTTTAATAAAATATGCTCCAAAAATGCTCAAATAATGTCCATAAATCCTTGATATATATCTCCAAAGCTGGACCATGGCCATACCTAAGGTTAAAGCACCTCCACGAAGCATGGGAGTGAGACCCTGCAAGGCAAAAAATGAGCCATAAAACCTCCACCAACAAAAATGATGTCAAGCTTTTAAGAGGGCCGATTTTCCTTTTTTGGTAGAATGTGCCACTTGAAGAGGCTTGGGGAAGGTTCATAACGTGGCAAGGAATAATCCTTGGCCACTCATCTTGCAATGTCTAGCTCAAAGGAGGACGATGACCTCACCCCAAGTCATAAATTAACCCCAAAAGTGGACGACTTCCTTAAATTTTTGCATAAGTGATCAAATGATGGTAATAAAGTGCATCTACAATGATAGATAAGGACTAAAGTAAACCCCAATAAGTGCCAAGTCACTTAAGTGACCTCCACATCATCAATTTAGCTCCAATTGAGCTCCAACATTCTCTTGAAGTCCCCCAAAGTAAAGTCGGCCCTCCTTTAGTGAGAGATTTGCTTCAAAAGATGGCAAAAGAAGGGGAGGTCCTAGCCTTTGACACATGGTGAGTGCATAGGATGTCCATGCAAGTGAAAATGGCCTGTTCGTGCCTTGAAGAGGGTGACCAATGCCTCAAAATCTGTGCTATGCATGTAATATTGCCTCAAAAAATGTGCAACGTGACAATCATGTGAGAATAGCTTTCGAAGGCCTAAGTGTGGTACATACATAAGAAAGAAAGGGTCCATGTGGGTAAGGTCTGCTAAACCATGGGTATAACAACCCTTACAAAGCGCAATCACCTTTTCCAAAGCAAATAATAATAAGTGAATAGCTAGAGGCCCCATGAATCATGTATCCTAGTAGATCCATCTTAGAATGCCCACATATCTATTGAGGACATAAATGGCCAACATCAGAGGAGAGTTACCGACTCTGGAGGAATAGTTGGTAGGAGCAATAAAACCAAGCACCCTGAGAATGGGGACTAAGAGGACATGCCATGACCATCCACATGAGGGGATTTAGGTAACCTCTAACCAACACTTGTAAATCAAAATCATCCCATCATGGCCACTTACAAGGAAAAAATCACACTTTGGGAACATTGGAGTGGTCACATCTTGTGAAAAAGTATAGGGTACACTTCAGAGAATGCCACTAAGTTCTTATGTGATTATAAACGGTTTTTGTGTAATGTTACCCCTCATATGGTATGAGGCCTTACAAGTGATTTTTATCATGACAATTGTGATTTTCATCACAACCCAGTTCTTCTTGTGATTCACATCATAGTTGTCATAGGCTTGTAGGATGATATTGATGTGACACATTGTTATTGGTGTACACACTTCCCTCAACACTTCCCTTATGACATTGTTGACCACCACCATTGGTGGGTGCTGGGGTGTCTGGAGGAGAGTTGTTATTTGCACACTCATTGATTTGTTTCACTCTAGAGCACATCACTATGAAGAGATTACTTTAGTGGTTTATCATTCCAGTTGTTGTATGATTAATGCTATGGTCTGAATTTATTTCTGGGTTAATTAAATTCAACAATCAACTTGTTTAATTGAGATCATAAGGACTTTAGTCACCTAGGGCTGGATGGATTTTTCACAGTTCATGAATTGGAGTGGAGCGCTCCCCTTATTTGGCATCATTTCACACATTTGGAGGCATGGGGATATTCTACATTGCATGTGCTCCTCCTTGGCACAAGTTTTTATGTTGATCTAGTTAATGCCTTGGGGTTTGTTGGTCTTTCTAGCACTTGGGTGGTATGTGTGACATGGTTATTCATCACTTGTGTGGAGTGCTCCTCCTTTAGCACACACCTAGCCCTCTCAACAACTATGATTTGCATTGTCTAACATGGATTGAGCATTGGTTTGTGAACACCCTAGTTCATGTGGGGCTTCCAAGCCTTGGGATTGGTTGTTGACACCTTTGACTACTCGTTGGCATGGAACGCTCCGTTAATGATTTAATGGCACACATCTTGAGATTTAACTACCTACACATGTGAGATTTGATGGGGCCACCCCTTCTTCTTTGGCCTAGAACTTGTTGTAACTAGCTTTGTACAGAGATCTATGATAGCACACCTTCCTATCCCTTAGAGATATCTGTTTGTACACTTACTGAAGGTGGTTATGCATTGGAGGATGAGCTGATGGAGTTGTTGAGGAGGTTATCCTAGTCTTTGGGTTATTTTTAGCATGCTACTAACACTTGATTGCTGGTCTAGAGGAGGGCACCCTAGAAGAAGCGTCCACACATCCTTCTTGTTGTTTATTTATGCTCAAACAGCTATATTTGTTTTTGAATTCCTAGGAGAGATCATGAATCTAGTCTTGGATATTATTCTTTTATTGTCAGGAGGTTTTGAGCCGCTTCTCTTGATAAGGGAAGCTCCTCCTATTGTTTATAGTTGTTGAAAGTTTGGAGAATTATTAGAGACTATTGCTTGGAATTTTATTGGAGCTTGAGGCACATGTTTTGAACGTAATTTTTGAAAATTAATGCGCAGAATTTTTGCATCAAATGTGTTTCAAATGGCTGTAACTCGGGTAATTCTGTTCCTTGATTAGAAGAATTTTAATTGTGGTTCATCCCCCCTTTGTGTTCCTTCTGTCTGTTTCTCGAAAATATGTTTTCTGTAGGTTATTCATTCGAGCTATATGGTTTCATATCATCATAGGAAAATAACTTATATTGGCTGCCTTATAGTCTCCATATGCGCAACAGTACTTTAGGCACTAATATTACTTTCAACCAACAACAAAAACCTAATAAATCAACTTTCCTTTTCGTTGTTCACGAATCTGGAAATTATAGACATAGAAATCAGAATTCAGATTTGTCTTCCTAAGTCAAGAAACTATTCCTTGTGATTATCCTTTAGTTCACTTAGGGTTTCTTCAGGATACCATCGTGTCAGAGGAGAGCCAGCCAAAAGTGTGTGAAGGAGCTACCATGGTGATATTGGGTAGCCCTTCTTTAGTGCCCCAAAGGTCGTACTTGAGCTTTAGGACTTTCATTTCAAGAAGTAAGGGTTTTCTATGTAACAAGTTACATAGCTATAGAGGTATGCCAATGAGGGTCAGATGTTGAAGAAAACAACTTTGGTCGCCTTAATGATTTTTTTATAGAGATTGCTTTTCAGTGAAGATAAATTTTATTAATTGAAAACATAGAGCACACGAGTGGTCCCTACCATTGTGTGCTTGATTGAGAGTATCAGCAAAATGAAAAGGGAAAAATTATGTTTAGAGGAAAACCATTTAGGAAGACAGAGTCCCTAGTTATCCTAGAGTACATGTGTAAAGTGATAAAATCTATCCAAAGTTTAGCTGCCACTATGCCTTGCTTCTTCAGTTGGGAATGCATGGGCTTCTAGAATGGCATTACGTCATTGGAAACACATGTATACCTCAAGAAATAACTCTTTGGGTGACCCCTATGGTGTTAACATCTACTCTAGGCCAGTTTGATTTTACTTAATCATTTTGGGAAAAAATTACCTATTATTGGTGGGCTAATTTATGTTCCTTATTTATGGTGAGGACACTAACGTTGCACCAACATTTGTGGTATTGTTCTTGTGATATAGGAATTGAAAATGTAAAATTTATTGTTCTTTTTGGAAATTGGCACATATTTGTAATATCCTCAACGCACATCCCAATGGCTTCCATTTGTTTGAGAGACATAAATTGCATGTTCTTTTTATTTCTTAATCATTGTCAATTCACATTTAAATTTGTTTCTTACTTTTAGAATATGAAATTTGTTATTTAAACGTCTTTGCTAGAGTGAGTAATAGGACACATTGAATTATTTGTTGAAAAAATGCAGGTGCCATTTACCTACATTATATATTGGGTTGGAGTACATGCGAACACACAGCTATAAAATCGCTGAACAGGTCCTTATTCAGTGTTTGAAATAACATTATATAGTAGATAATTTCAGCATGCTGTCAATGAAGGCTTCATTTAAATTATGCGTTTGAAATTTGAATGGGTCTCATAGTATGAAAGAAAACATTGGCTCTTTACATGAAACTATGAGTAAATATGTTTTCCTTGTGTTATGTGTAAGAAAATAAAATAAGTGAAAGTCCCAAAACCCTAGAAGTTACTCATTTTAGTCCTAGTTTTGAATTTCTTTATGTTGCATGAGACACCACGTGAAATTATTATTTTTAGTCTTTGACATAATTTTGTTAATGATATAGTTGTGTTCAATTGGTTTTATTTTTTTGTTTGAATGGGATTCTCTCCATAGATGATGTCTGTAGCTTGGGGCAATTTATGTATGCTTTAGAACATTTATCATTGATAGTCTTTTGGATTTAACAACTTCTTGTGTAAACATGAGGATTGAGGACATTTCTGAGTTATATTTGCTGGTTTTAATAACCGGCAGCAAATATTCAGAAACATGTATGAAGCAAGGGACACCAACAGTTTCCATTCAAGAAACCCCTGAAGGGGAAATTGTATAAAAGTAAACCATTCTTGTGTGTGTTTCTATTGTACAATTGGTCCCTTTATGTAACAATAGGTGACCATAACAGCTATGTCATAATTAGATGCTTAGTTCAACCATATGCATAACTATCTCCAAAATATCTCCTTAAATCTTTCCATGAATCTCTCAAGTGATCTTCATCCCTAACTTCTCTCTTTTTTCCTCATCTCTGATTCTTATGTAGACTTCTATGCTTGGTCTACTTCATTATCATATTACAATGTGTTCATTAAACATCATGTTAATTCTGTAGCTCAGAAGGTGTCTAAGCATTGGCCTAGGTGTCCAAGCATTGGCCTAGGTGTCCAAGCATGCTTAAGGACACTAAATTAAATACCCAGATCAACATTTAATTGTATCCTAAGTTTTAACTTAGAAAAAGCATAAAAATCACTTTAATGATTTTTCTTGGCTTTATTTCACTCATATTTCTAAAGGGACTTCTGGAGGCTTCTAGAAGACTCTCGGAAAAGTGAGTTAACGTGATAAAAAACGAGGCTGAAGGGTGAGAGAGACACGTTTGAGCTGAGAGCTTAAGAGGGCTATTTGGTCGAGGAAGAGGGCGAATTTGCAGCAGGAGGAAAGACGTTTTTGCAGGGCCAAAAAAACAGGGCCAAAAAAGTTGGTCCGAAAAAGTAGGGCCGAAAAAGTTGAGTCGGAAAAAGATGATATGAAAAAGCAGGGACGAAAAAGCATGGCCATATAGGCCGAGTTTGTTGTGCTGTAATAAATTTCTGAATTAGCTGCTGTAATTATTTTCTTCCTTTGAAGCCAATAAAATCCCCTCTTTGCTAGTTTTCCCCATAGTCAGGTTTCGAGGGTAATTTCTGGTGTTAGTGTTTTTTATGTGCTTGGTTTATGTTGCTTATGCTGTGCATTTAAAAGTTAAAAACTCAGCTATATTTTCTGTTACATCATTCAAAATTTTATTTCTGGTTAAAGATTAATTTTGGGAGTATAAAACTATTGGCAAATTAACTTTGCATGCTGGGTTTTAGAAATTAACATGGTATTAGAGTTCAGCCTCTGAATACAAAGGAGCCAAGTTGATTTCAGGTGAACCAAAGACAAAATTGTTAGATTTTCTTACATTTTCAGTAGCAATAGATTTACCGGATTATTTTGATCTTCTTTTAACATTCAACAATCATATTCTGAAAATATAAGCAGGATCTAGAAGCAGATAGACAAGCACAAGAAGACACAAAGATTTATCCTGGGAAAACCCCAAACTCGGGGAAAAACTTAGCCAACTTTTCTTATAGAGAATATTTCTGATAATACAGTACAACCATGAACCAACTCTATTCACAAGAGCATAACCAACAATGAAGAAACCATGATAACAAGTACTTATCTCTTCTTCTTGTCAAACCCTAGCGAGAGTAGACAACTGAGTCACCTCACAACCCTAGTGCAACTCTTCTAGAGGTAGCGCAAAAGAGTAACCACCAAGAACCACCAAGAACCCTAGTTGCAGTGTCTCCTAGCGTTGCCTCAGACTTGCACCTCCTTTTCCTTTTTTTCTTAGATGATGAGATGAGTGTGTGTGTGTTCAAATGAGCAAGGCGTTACCTTTATTTATACTAGTTTAGTGACTTAGCTGGGGTCGGCTTCTCTTCCTGGAAATTCTATTTCCACTTTATTATTTTCCTGTGGGCCGACTTCTCTTCCTGTAAATTCTATTTCCACTTTATTATTTTCTTGTGGGTTGACTTCTCTTCTTGGAAATTCTATTTACACTTTATTCTTTTCCTGTGGGCCGACTTCTCTTTTGGGGTTTTTCATGCCTGAGAAGGATTCTCTTGTTCATAGTTTGATGATTACCTTTTATAGTCTATTGTTATCCTTCCCTTGAGCTTGGTATTCCAATATTAACGAGTTGAGATGTATACAGATTTTACCTTGTGCTTTTGGTAGATCTAATCCACTTGTCTTAGTCATGTTGGAGATGTGATTATCTTTGTAGGATGTCTTGAACAACTCTTGATGTGGTGCTAGAAGATTTTGGCCTGTGAATCGTGATGTTGACTTTAGGGGTGCTGGAGTTTTGACAATTTATTGTCAATGTCTTCCTTGTTTTGGAGTGACCTCAATGTTTCGCAAGAAGTGGTGATCTAGGGTTATGTTCCTTTAGTTTCACAGATGCTCATTGTTCTATTGGATCCCCTAGCAGAGGGGAGGAGGAAGTAGCTTGGTTTGGTGGTATAAACCAAGTTGCCTTGTATTTTTCTTGCATGTTCCCCATCTTGAGGTTGTGTTGTAGATTGATTGGAGAGAGACAGACCATTGTGAGAAATGATTGCTTGGATGTTGAGGTGTGTGGACTTGTACTTGTGGGTGTCACTCTTGTAGAGTAGGCATGGTGTTCTATCATGATGGAGGATGATTCATTCAACTTTATGGAGGAACTTGAGTTATTGATTGTAGTTTCAAAGGGAGTTGATGGGTGTTACAAAAAACACTTATCTTGTAAAGAACGAGGGTTAACTTTTGGGGTTCCTCCAAATCTGTTTTCACCTTGCTAGGAAAGGGCTATGTCTCCTAGCCACTTGGTGATGCTTCATGGCAATATGGATGTCTCAATTTGGTTGGATGCTTGACCTTGGTTAGAGTACTAGCGTGGCACCCTTACCTAGGAGGTTGTTACCCTAATCGACATGATGACTAACCCATTGGGTGCACACAATGGGGGAGTCGATTGCTCGATTAGGAAAAATGCCTACCCAGGTGGAGTGTTGGGTATTAGGAGAAGGGAACCTACCCCATGGAGCTTGGGACTATGATTTATATCTTGAAGGTTGGACTCTTGACTTGAGGACACTTAGGTTGAGGGGCATACTTCATGGATGTCGGTGATGGACCCAGACACATATGTTGAGAAGGAGCATTGGAGCCTTGTGACCACATTGGCACACATGAGAATGGCATTGGGCACATGAGAGTTCATGTGGTATAGAGTTAGAGGAGTGCCTTGCATGGGGACACTTGGAGCTAGATGCTAGGGTTCATGATGAAACCCTAGAAGAGGACAAGGGGAGAGAGAGGTCTTGGATGTTCATGGAGAGATTGCTCTTGTGTGATGCTACGGTTTGTGCTATGCATGTAAACCCTAGAGAAGAACATGGTGTTGAAGTTGATGATGATTGTTATGACTCTTGTTGTAGCACTAGGGTTTCTACCCTAGTAGAAGACATAAAGAGTGGAGTTATTGCCTTAGATGGTTTTGGAGCCCTGTTTTGTGTGATGTAAGGCTAGAGCAAGATCATGGAGATATAAGTTTGGGAGAAAACACAATTATTGTATTCTTGATGTTCCATGGAGGTCTTGGTGCTTGTGTTTATGCAAGAGTTGAAGACTTACATTTTGAGGATTGAAACACTAGGATGGACATATAGATTTGGAAGCTAGCACTGGAGTTGTCTTCCCATGTACTTCTGTGATGCAACATGGGTATGGTTTACAAACCCCAAGGAAGATGATAGTGCTAGTGTGGAGAGCTTGTGTGTTACAAGCTTCTTGTTGAAGCCAAGGAGGACTTGTCGATGTTGATGCTAGTTCGTTTTAGATCTTTGTTGGTGGCTAAGGTTTTCGTGGTTTTCCCTAGCTAGAGTTTGGAGAGCTAGAGATCGTACCAACTTTGTGATAAAGTTGTGGTATGTCCAAGTATTTCATTTTTTCTATATATTTATGAAGTTTCCGGCTGTCCAAAATTGTTTAATTGTATATTTGATTTTAAACTTGGATTGTCTTCTTGATTGGATAATTTCCAATATTTGTTGTTCATGCTGATTTGACATAACATGGGTGAAATTGTTATTTGATTTGACATATAATTTGAAGAGAAGGAAGTGGATTTTCTGCTGTAAAATATGCTATAACTGTAGATTTTCTGAGGTCCTATGAGTTTGCCAACTGGGTCTGTCTTTGACCATAGATTGACTCTAAGTTTCAACTGTTTGGCTGTCTTCTCTTGCTGTTTTAGGACAGCAAACAGTCACCAAACTTTCTGGTCAATGTTTAATGGTTAAGTGCTCTTTTAAGGTGCCCTTGCAAGTGTTTTCTTTACTCAATGTTAGCACATGCATAATACATTAAAACACATAACACTACCTCTAGATCTTTGAACTTTAAAATGCTGATCTACACTTCTAAGCATGCATAAATTCGACACATGTATTTTTGGTCAACATGACCTTGGATAAAACCCCTCCGGGGAAAACCAGTTTGGGATATATCTCTATATAATGATGATCAAAGCATGAGATACAACAAGTAATACAATACAAAGGAAACTGTATACATAGCAAGCTCCTCACAAGCCTTGCCACAAGATCCAGTGAGATATGCGCCCAAACTCAGGTGTGCCCTCTCCCTTTGTTGCTCTATCCACTGAAATGAAACACTCTCCTTCCTCTTTGACCCAATGAAGAAATCCCTCCATAGGAATGTGCTCTCCTGTGCTACCTCTCCACTGAACCTGTCAGAACTGGCTTCCTCCAAGCGAAACTGCTACCACGTAGCTGTGCATCCACTCCTATGGTGCACCCTCCTCCTAACATATGTGATCACCATCAAATAACCGAGGCCTAAGCTAGATGCCTCTCTCCATGGAAGCATGCTCCCAAGCTCTCCTCACCCTTTGCTTCTGTTCTCATCCTCTTGCCCTTTCTCCTACTCCTCAAGTGAACATAACAAGGAATGAAGCCTCCTTTGCCCCTTGCGCCCTCCTTTAGGAAGCATAAGGAAACCTAAATGATGCATGGATGAGATCATCTCATCTCATCCCTAATCAATGGTTGAGATCATCTCACATATATCTCAACTCAAAACCCACTTTCACTTAAGTTTCCATAGTTTCCACTTTATGTCTATTAATTCACCCACATTGTGAATTAATTGTCAGCATGACCACCCACATTGTGAATTAATTGTCACTTGGGTTGTAATGACTAAATTTCACTTTTTGACTTAAATTCCAAGTCAAAGTGAAACTAGACACAAAGTACATGCATTAAGCAGGTAGTCTCCCTCAGGCTTAGAGGCTCATAAGCACATGGGGACCACTCTCTGCTGGCACCAAATCTCAACATTCTCTCTTACCGAGGAAAGTGCCTGCCACCACCAATATCATCCCTATAGTGGACATGGTTGCCTCTCGCATATACTGCGAGTATGCCTGTACTGATCACCGAAAAGTAGCCTACACAAATCGCTCAATCAGGTGATCTTTAAATGGAACTGAGTCTCCATCTATCCATGATCACCTAGATCTCTCATTATCACACCAAGATCGCCACCTTGGTCTCCCACCAAGGATTTCCACCTACTCTGGGCATCTCACTCGCAGTCACTTTCTTGATATCTCACCAAGAGTCTCCCTCTTGGTGTCTCTCACTAAGAGTCATCAACTTGGCCTCATTGCAACTCCCCACCGGCGGATCTTAGAACCCGACTTGCCTCGGCTGCGAGGCTCAAGCTCGCGGTATCCTCCGCCTCCTCACCAACCTCGATGCAATCAATTTGTAGCACCAACTCTCTCTGGCTCGCCACCGCCTCGGAATTGTAGCTATAATCGGTGGACCACCACCCACTTAAAGATGTCTCAGTGGACACTGAAGCCCACTCTCCCTCCACCACCGCTATGAGCCGGCCGATCCTCATCGACTCTGTCTCCCCATCTAGTGCCGGATGGTGTAATAGCAGACAAGGTAGTCACCAATGCACACTCTCTCGCAAACCAATAACTAAACTCTATCTCCTTCTCACCGTCAGCTGCTGGACACATCCCACCGCTTCTCTTTCTTCTTCTTGGGACACTCCGCCCCTCATGCTGTAATTCATCTCTCCACAAACAGCGACCCCACTGCGGCTCATGTCTCTTTGCTCACTGCTGCTCTCCCTCCGGTGGTGGGGCCCAAAACTTAACTCACGACCTCCACGATCGCCTTCCCTTTGCCCTTTGTCCAAAGAGCAAGGTCCTCATCACCCTTAATCCATCAAGTTGTCAGCCGCCCGTAGTTTCTCCTCGGTCAGTTTCTCCAATCTTCTCTTGGATCTAAGTCTTCCCACATCCTCTCCCATGTGGCATAACCTCCCCGGCAACCAATGCTACACATTTAATAGACCCTAAGATTTGGTGAAGCTTATTCATACCGCCCCACCAAAGAGTCATATTCACCACCCTTCGACGCACTGGATGCTCGCTCTCCTCGACCGGGTGTATCGACCAAGGAAAGATGCAACCGACTCATCCTCAAGCATGCGAATTCTCCTCAATCGATCATGCGAAGAACCAACTTCCTAGTTTCTCTAGAGCTCCTTGCATAACTTGCACCGGCCAGCTGTTGCCTCTGTTCCTAATTCTCCTAACCGCTTCGAAGGAAGTTATCCCCGAACCAAGGCCCCCAATAATGTCAATTTCCAAACCCCTCAAGGCCTCAGCTTTTTCTCCAAGCCACGCCCCTCACAAGGCCTCCCGAAGCATAGATAGCCCAAGCCCTCCTGAATCAAGGCCTCAACCCACACCTGTGCTCCCCGATTGGTCTCTAAAAGTTGTTTTTTAATTTATTTTTATTTTTGTCTTTGTGGGTGGGTCTTAGAGCATTTTAGGGTTAGAGAGGGAGATAGCACAATCTCTCCCCTCTTCTTCTTCCTCATTGTTTCCATCTTTTGAGTCTGGAGGGAGGGAAGGAGTCTGGTGTTGGTCATGTTGCTGTGCTGAGAGCTTGAAGAGGATTTGTGAGAGCTTGGAGGAGACAACAAAGGATGCATGGTGTGCCATTCAATGGTCTCCGCTCCCCTTATTGACATTCCATGGTTAAAGCCACCAACAAAGCCCCCATTGGATACAAGAGCCCCTAATATGAAAAAGGTTAGGAACTGTACATTTGGACAAGGAAACAAAGTCAAAAGAGCTCTACAATGTTTACAGATGATGGTCAGACATTGGGGTATCTTTTGTATCAGATGGTTGGACAAAATGTTAGAAACCAACATTTGATAAATATCCTTGGTGTTTCGTCTACTGGTGCAGTGTTTCTTGTAACTCATGACTCCTCATCAGTCATAGCATCTTCCTAACATAGTAGACATCTTACTGAAAACTATTCATGAGGTTGGTCCTACTAATGTGATTCCAGTAATCACTGACAATGCAACAAACCAAATGGAGCAGGAAAAATCATTGAGCCGAAATATACTCACATCTTTTGGTCCAGTTGTTTGGTGCGCATATTGAACCTTTTAATGCATGATATCATCGAGCATAAAGAATGCACATGGATAAATTTAATGAGTTTCTTCACTCGCTTGTACAAATCATTAATACATGTGCATTATTTATGCTTGATGATATCATGCATTTTATGGCACTTACTCTAAATTGTAATTACTTAAGCTTGCAAAGACTAGATTTGAAGCTATTTCCTCACCTTCAGCCATTGAGGGTAAGACGTGCTTTGGGTGCTATGGTGATGAGTGATGAGTGATGTGACATTAGCACTGACAGAGATGGCATGGATGCAACAAAAGACACTGTCCTTGATAACCATTTTTGGACACAGGTCAAGTATGTCAATTTATAACATGATTCGGTTTTGCAGATTCTGATCGACCGGTCATTGGGGAGATGTATGAGCAAATGGATAATATGCTAGGGACAAATTAAGGACATTGTTGAGCCTAGAGATCGTAATTTCAGGCGGGATTTTATCAAGATAGAGGTGGAAAAATCCAGGAGAAGATAATTCCACTACATGCCTTAGCATATGTGCTTACACCAAAATACCATCATACATCATGGCTTTCAACCCCAACACCTCGTGGTGGGGCTAAGAGAAAACCACACCAAGATCCAAAGGTTCAAACCGGGTTATATGCAAGCATTAGAAAAAATGTACCCAAATATTGAGGAGTGTGATAGCATTCAACAACAATTGAGCCAGTACATCAGTTGCACCAGTGCCTTTGGGAGCAACGCTGCACATAGAGATCGGGGAATTTGCCTTCTCTTCAATAGTGGGACATGCATGGGGGTAATAAACCACAACTATTTTCTGTGGCAATGCGGGTTCTCATTGTGTGTGTGGTGAACACTTCCTTCTACAGAGGTGTTGAGCAATATACATCCACAATGTCGTAAGGAACAGTTGAATGTAGTCGCTGAGTGATACCTTGGTTCATGCATTACAACTTCATGCATTGCTGGAGCCATTACCGCAGGATCCAACTATGATAAAGCAAATAAGATGTGGGACTACAATCCGTAGGGGAGGACAATTTGGAGTGGATGGAGCATTGGTTTTGGAGCATGAGAATGCTCTTTTAATGAGGATGATCGTACGAGATGCCACCACCGCTATGTCCCGCCAGGATGACACCCTCGACTAGCACCTCTACCAAGACTGCATTAGAAGGACCTTCACACTAGGTTGCTTCATCTTCACTACCAACACGCGTACCCCTGCCCAGGAATCGTGGTGGTGGAAAGAGATAGGAGTAGGAGAGAAATAGGGATTGTTTTTCATTTTATCAAATTTCCCAGCTTTTTAATTATCATTGTATACTTAGCGTAAATAGCCACTCTTGCAAACAGTACACAATGCGACCTCATGTTGGTACCAGGATGTAACCTTTTCATTCCATAAGTTAATGATGTACTTCCCTAATATATGGTTCTAAACAGCGTTTGTACCGTTAGAATCTATATGGTTTGTATTTGCATTTGTAAAATGTATTTCAATTCTTACTTTGTATGTGTAATTGTTAGCAGCTATAATTAGCAGCTAGATGGTTGATGCTTGAATGATTATTCATTAATGTACTACGTAAGATTCATGGAATGATGGATAATATGGAATTTAGATGGCATTTCATATATTGGAAGTATCACAAACATACATGTTTCATAGACGCTTCGCTCACGACCATTTTTTGAAAAATGCGCTCCCCCGCTCCCGCTCCCCGCTCCTGCTCCCCGCTCCCCACTCCTCGCTCCCGCTCCCGCTTCGCTCCCACGCTCTGGCAACACTGACTTGCACTGAGATGCCCACATCTCCCATGCATAAGTCTTCCCCGTCAAATGGGGAGTAATGTGATCTCTGACCGCATCACAAATGGTCCTCTTTGCCTTATTGTTCCTTCTTCTGAAATCTGCCAACAAGACTGGGGCAGTGACAGGAAGAACTGGAACAACCGCCTCGACTATGTCCCATAGCTCGAGGTCCTCTAAGACAAAGACGATCCTCGCCTTCCAAGGAGACCAATTGCTAGCCCTGGCTAGCCTGTCCTCCATACGCATCTGAGATACTGACATGTCTGTCAAACTGCGCTCACTTTGATGTTCCAAATACAAAGGAACGCTGCCTCACTCCTATCAACACAGGTGTGAAAAGAGGCAAGCGAAACCCCGACCTCACTCCTAGTCAGTAGATGTGAAAAGAATTCGTACACTACAGCCTCACTCCTGTCCATGCAGGTGTGAAAAGAGGCTGTCCACAAGTGTCAAAAACCAGCCCAACAAATGTGCCCACAACTGTCCATAAACACTGTAAACTAGCTGTCCAAAATCTGCCCTGAGCTGTCCCACTGGCACTACATGAGAGTTACCTTCAGATCTGAAGTTTACCCACTGTTTTGGACTGAAAACTTGCTGCCCAAAACAGCCAACAAATATGATATAAAACCTCGCAAAACTTCCCACAAAAGTGCTCCAAAATCAACAAGTCTAAGCCACCTTTGGCTCTGATACAATGTAGATTTTCTGAGGTCCTATGAGTTTGCCAACTGGGTCTGTCTTTGACCACAGATTAGCTCTAAGTTTCAAATGTTTGGATGTCTTCTCTTGCTGTTTTAAGACAGCAAACAGTCACCAAATTTTCTGCTCAATGTTAAATGGTTAAGTGCTATTTTAAGGTGCCCTTGCAAGTGTTTTCTTTACTCAATGTTAGCACATGCATAATACATTAAAACACATAACACTACCTCTAGATCTTTGAACTTTAAAATGCTGATCCACACTTCTAAGCATGCATAAATTTGACACAGGTATTTTTGGTCAACATGACCCTGGATAAAACCCCCCTGGGGAAAACCAGTGTGGGATATATGTCTATATAATGATGATCAAAGCATGAGATACAAGAAGTAATACAATACAAAGGAACCTGTATACATAGCAAGCTCCTCACAAGCCTTGCCACAAGATCCAGTGAGATATGCGCCCAAACTGAGGTGCGCCCTCTCCCTTTGTTGCTCTCTCCACTGAAATGAAGCACTCTCCTTCCTCTTTGACCCAATGAAGAAATCCCTCCACAGGAATGTGCTCTCCTGTGCTGCCTCTCCACTGAACCTGTCAGAACTGGCTTCCTCCAATCGAAACTGCTACCAGGTAGTTGTGCATCCACTTCTATGGTGCGCCCTCCTCCTAGCAGATGTGATCACCATCAAATAAACAAGGCCTAAGCTAGATGCCTCTCTCCATGGAAGCATGCACCCAAGCTCTCCTCACCCTTTGCTTTTGTTCTCATTCTCTTGCCCTTTCTCCTTCTCCTCAAGTGAACATAACAAGGAATGAAGCCTCCATTGCCCCTTGCGCCCTCCTTTAGGAAGCATAAGGAATCCTAAATGATGGATGGATGAGATCATCTCATCTCATCCCTAATCAATGGTTGAGAGCATCTCACATGTATCTCAACTCAAAACCCACTTTCACTTAAGTTTCCATAGTTTCCACTTTATGTCTATTAATTCACCCACATTGTGAATTAATTGTCACTTTAGGTTAAAATGACCAAATTTCTCTTTTGACTTAAATCTCCTAAGTCAAAGTGAAATTAGACACAAAGTACATAGTACAAGGGTAATAGTCTCCCCCTTTGTGCTTAGAGACTCATAAGCATATGGGGACCACTTTCCAAGGTACCCAAATCTCAACAATAACAAAGTGATCTTTAGATCTGGTGTATGCTTGGAAAATTGTGCCCTAAGAGCTAAAACTTGTTGGCATTTGTTTGGTTTCTTTTCTTTTGAGCTGCCTAGTGTGTTGGGTTCAAGTGAAGTGAATTATTGTCTGCTGTCTGTAAATTAATATTTCAGATCAGCGCTAAGGATGAAAGTTCACAAGGATTAGATCTAGGAAACCTCGAGTAAGAGAGGTAAAATTTTAGATTTGTCTTAATTGTCCTAATCAGAAATTTCAACAATATATAGGAGAAACTTAGAGGGCTTGATCTTCAACAAAATTCCCAAGCCCAAAATATTCGGTAACTTACTATCCTAGAAAATGCTTAACCGTTTCAGGCTTGTGACAAACCACACAATGGTCAGTTGTTAGTCTAATGTGATGAAATTGGTTCTTTATTATTGAACTGTTTTGAAGAACTAACCATTCGAGCACTCAAGTCTTGAAAGAAGAATGGGGCTTTTGAATAAACTCTTCTAAAGCCACCTTCATTTGTGATCTTGAACATTCCACTTCCTTTTAGGATGATAGACCATTGAACAAGTTGGTTATACCTTGTCATAGAGTTCCTTGGTGCAGTTATCCATAAATGGCGTTCCCGCAAGACCATTTCTGATCGTTCCAAATGGGTCGTTGAATATACAAACTTGGCTTGAACTGATAGTGTTTTGGATCACTTTTTGGCTCACTCGGTTGATATAGTATTTTCTTCACTTTTTCATGCACTTCTTGACTACTTTTTTGATCATCTCTTCAGAGTATACAGATATTTTTTCCGTGGTGTTTATTACTGTAGAAAACCCTTTGTAGGGTCTTTTCAAAGGACAAACCGAGAAAATTATTCTATGAACAAAGAATGCGATTAAATGAAAAAGCATGGGATGGACTAGTGGGAAGACACCATCATTTTGAAAATGGTTTCATGGTTTTTGATTATATATGCACAAAACACTACTGTTATGGATCTTTGTTATTTAAAGGACTAGAAAGCATTTTAGCAAGGGGAGGACGTATAGGCATTGATAATGTCGTAAAAAATTTGAAAATATTACAACGATAACAACATTATAGCTAATTAATTAGGAACGGTTTCTTCTTTTGAATACACTATCTAGATATAGTTATATTCAAAGAAATCAATTCTAAGGGCCATCTATTGCCTAATACAATTGTCTTACTCTTTGGACTTTCGTACTATTTGGGATGGTTATCTTCAACTTCTTGCTAATGTAGTAGAAACAGTTGCAAGGTAGAGTTAGGTTATATTCATGAAAACGTATAGAAGAGATTAAGACCAGTGTAACTCCAAAATCAAACCCTCATAATTGTTGTTGTTCCCCAAAAGATATTTTATGGTTGGAGTTTCATTTTCCTTCTTTTGCATAGGATATTTTTATTTCTTACTCTTCTCTTCTCCTGGCTGCACTTTTAAAAAAAATTACATTTTCTTAGTTTTTCAATGTTAGTGGAATAATTTGTTTCCCAAATAGAGTTCTCCTTCATGGTAATTGCTAGGGATAAACATTTCTAAGTCTATGATGTCATCTGAGTTCTCTTTTATTTATTTCAATGGATATCGACTTTTGACATCATTTTTATATTTTAGGGTTGGGAAAATCTATAGTCTTGTCAACAATTTAAGTACAATATTTGTTCCTTTGCTAAAGCA
Source organism: Picea sitchensis (assembly GCA_010110895.2). Taxonomy (NCBI): domain Eukaryota; kingdom Viridiplantae; phylum Streptophyta; class Pinopsida; order Pinales; family Pinaceae; genus Picea; species Picea sitchensis. The sequence goes on along the minus strand of SNQJ01S0011827.1, from coordinate 170,645 downwards.
TAGAGATTTAAAGTGCTCAGTCAATTGTATATGATATAGAAGCATATTTTCTCCAAATCAGTATACTTGATATATATTTTTCTCTTGTTTCTTAGGAGTGTGTTGACTAACTAAAGTTTTCCTATTTCCAGTTTTTCATGCAGGCGCAAAGGATTTGCCCTACGGATCCTCTTGTATATCATGAACTAGGAGTCGTGTCTTATAAAACCCAAGAGTAAGAAAGTACAGTCTTAGGAGATTTTTCTTTTTGTCCTTTTTAATCTATATATGTGCTGCTCCCTTTTCATATTTTACTTGTCTTTCTTCGATCAGGGAACTAACTCATTTTTATTAGAGTTCATATGAATTTGATTTTAAAAAAGTTTCTTGCCTATGTTATTGAGTGCTTTCCTCCTCCCCTTAGATATTCCTTGATATGTATCAGATCTAGATCATTCTTTGATACATCTTGGATAATTCATGGTCTGTTCCAAAAGGGATAGAACTTGAATCTGTTTGGGAAATGGATTCCCTTGTCATATGCTTAGCAAAGATAAACGAATAGAAACATCACATAAATCAACATTTATAATAATTTTAGCAATTAGAGAACTGGATATATGCCAGTAGAGTTTGTTTATACCATACAACTGCCCATCAACCAGAGCTCTTATTGTGCAGATTTTTATCGTTTTGCCAATTAATAGAATAATGTTTAAAGAAATCTATCAAACTATTATGGGTCCCTGTTGCCTAGAAAGCATTTGTATGTGACAACAATAAAATATTAGGCAAGCTTCACTGTTGATCTACTTGACCATTCCTATGATGGCAACTCTACAAGAAATAATATTCAAGACCACATAAAACTGCACAGAGTCTAATCCATGAAAATATATTTTTTGCAGGTAATGTAGGACCAATTTGGAAACTAACTCTGCTTTTCTATGGAACCCAATTTGGAACTTGTACCTTACTTAAACCTATATATATATATAGTCCAAAGAAAATACCATATTTTTATATAAAGTAGAATGAAAAATACATGATTAAGCACAGTACATAGTGTCTGGACAGCATACTGTATCCAGTACAGTAGGAGAGGAAAAAAACTTCCAATACAAAAATAGATATTTCCAGCTAAATAGCCACAAGTATTCATATTAACTATTTGCCAATTACATAGAGCTTCCAAAAATATAAGTACCTAAAGGTACCAAAAAGTCCAGCATTGTTCAATATAACAGCGCTTAGACAACCTTCTATGCCAGAATAAAACATCAAAAAGAGCTTTGAAAAATAAAGTACTCCCACAGCATCATAACAAAAGGTTAAGAAATTATAATTCCCAAGTGCATTCTGTTGAGTTTCAGTGCACCTTGGCAAGTGGTCCCCTTGTGGTTTTGGGTCTCTGACCACAAGTGGGAAATACATTGGGACTATGTACCTTGTACTTTGACTATGCTTAAGTAAAAAAGTTGAATTTTTGTTACTTAAGGAAAAAGTGACTAATTACTCATTAAGTGGGTGAATGAGGGGACATAAAGTGAACTTAGGGAACTTAACCCTAAGTGGGTTTGTGAGTGATATTATTATGGGATGATCTCAACCTTTGATTAGAGATGGCATGGGAAGATCCTAGCCATTCAAATCTTAGGTTTCCTTATGGAGGTTCAAGGAGGGCACATGGGGCCTAAGGAGGCTCATTCACTCTTATGTTCATTTGGAGAGTTTGAGAGGGAGCATGAGGATGAGGTTGGAAGCATTGGTTGAGGGATGCTTGGACGCCTCCATCCATGGAGGAGCTATGGAGGCTGGACCCTTACTTATTTGTGGTGATCATCTTTGCTTGGAGGAGGGTGCACACCTAGCATGCACTAGCTAGACTTGGGCGATTGCTGATTTGTTTGTCTCATTGGACTCTGGAGAGGTAGCACACAAGAGCTTCTTGTGGTGCACGAGATTCTTCTTCGGAGCAACAAAGATCAAGGGCGCATCACTTGAGCGAGTTTGGCAACAAGGGAAGAGGGTGCACTAAGCTTGGGTGCATATCTTCTTGGTTCCTTTGGAAAGACTCGAGAGGAGCTTGCTATGTATACAAGTTCCATTGTTCTAGTTTACTTGTTGTACTGTATGCTTTATACATCACTTATATATACTTCCATTCGAAACTGGTTTTTCCCGGGGGGGTTTTATCCAGGGTCATGTTGACCAAAAACACTTGTGTTCATTTCATGCATGCTTAGAGTGTAGATCAACTTGATAGTGTTGTAAAGATCTAGAGGAGTGTTAATTGTTTTGAGCTATATTGCATGTGCTAACCATTGGTTCAAAAACACTTGCAAGGCCACCTCAAAGAACACTTAACCAATCAAATTTATGAGCAGAAAAGTTGCATAACTGTTTGCTGTCCTAAAACAGCAGCAAATGACAGTTTGGAGATTGAAACTTAGAGCTAAATTCTGGTCAAAGACAGACCAAATTTGGCAGCATCATAGTACCTCAGTTTTCTTCATGGTATTAGAGCCTTGTTGGCGAACACTTGTTGATTTCTAGAGCATTTTGTGGACAGCTTCTTGACAGCTTGTTGGCAGATTTTTTGGGACAGCTAGTTGACAGTTTTGTTGGACAGCTTGTTGGCTGATTTGTTGGACAGCTTGTAGGACTGTTGTGGACCTAGTAGACAACCTGTTTTCACACCTGTGTTGACAGGGGTGAGGCTGATTTGGGCAACCTCTTTTCACACCTGTTTTGTTAGGAGTGAGGTTGTAGTTTGACTGCCTCTTTTCACATCTGTGTTGACAGGAGTGAGACAGTGCTCTTTTGCAGTTGTAGCATCAATATGGGTTCAGTGGTCAGATATGTCAGTATCCTAGATGCGGACAGAGGATAGGCTAGCCAGAGCTAGCAACTGGTCTCCTTGGAAGACCAGGATCATTTTCGTCTTGGAGGATCTTGAACTATGGGATATGTTGCCGTCCTAATACACACTTGGGGTAATGTGGAAGAAACCTTCAATCCACTTGGTGTGTCCTTGGGGGCAAGTCTCGAGTCAAGGTGCTGTCACCTGATCCTCAACTCCTCTGTCTAGGCCAGCTCCTAGCGAAGCCAAGGGGGGTAGTCCCTATAAAAATAAATCTAAGGATTTTCTAAACTAAGAAAGAAAATACACTTAATCTAGGAGTTTATTGCTTGAAACAAAATCAGATCATTTAACACTTAGCATTTATCATCATCATAAAACACTTTGCTCATAAGACATTCATAATTTAAAGGATACAATATCTGCAAGACTTAAGAGCACAAAAGAAAGTTAGACAAGATGCATAAGTCTAACTGCTCACATAAGATAAATAAATGTACTTTTTAACTAGTGCCTTAAAAGGAGTCATGGGCAGTGTAGATCGAAGATTTTATTAAGGTAAATTTTGTATTTAATTAGTGAAGAGTGTTTGGCCCCTTTGGAGGCTAGCTCTTTGCTTGGACTTGCTGAGTCTTTACTGAAACCCAATGGTCTCACCAGTAAACTTACCAAAAGCGTTGGATGTACATCACAGTAAACCGTCTTACTTCGCAGGTCACTTTTAGGCCTTTTCCTCCCAATGAACTAACAACTTCAGAGATTGCCCTATTAAGCTAGCAAGGTTCAATTACTTGAATAAAGCTTGAAAAAAATAAATCACACCCTGCTTTGTAAATAAAGTACTTGCGCAAACATTTGAAAGTAGAGAAATGAATTTGCAACAATTAAGTTTAAGTAGCCTGCTTTGTAGTTGAGAATAAGATTTACAAGATACTTTTAGAAATTTGAATACTGTTGCAAGGAAAGAAACTTGAAGTAGAAGACTAACTAAACATGCATGATAGATTTTAAGACTTAGTTGACATGCATGAAAATTCAGAGTGTTGTAGTGTGTTTGATGTACTTGACTTGTGTGTTTGATTACTAGATTTTAAGCATGCATCAATCACAAAAAAGAAACCAAACCCACAACACAATCCCCCTAATGGGATGAAGAAACTGGGCACAAAGGGCTCGCTTTTATTGCACTATTACAACGGAGAACCAATGTTCTCTTTGATCTTTTAGCTTCTTTAGAAAGTAATGGATCCTTATAATTGGATCGTTTAGAGGAATACAGGAAAAAGATAGAAAAAGGAAAAACTTCGTTTTGACGAAGTTAAAACCCCCTAGGGTACCCGGGAGCCTTGATTTTGCCCAAAACTGGCAGAATCTCCTCTTGGACATGTATTTGCTGCAAGAAAACAAAGTTAGAAAATGATGAGAAAAGATTTTAAACAATAAAATTTTTTATCAAAATTTTTAGAAATTTTTTTAAGGCAAAATGCAATTTTTTTAGGCCTTTTGGGCAGTTTGCATGGACCTAACTTAGGCTCCTTTGAATGCTTCTGTTTGCTGTTTTAAAACAACAAACATAAGGCAACCAATTAGCTTGATAAAAAATTTAAAACCAAGCAATAACTTTGATCTAAATTCTAAGTGAAAAGACCAAAAAATTTGCTTAAAACTTGCCTAGATCTATTCTTTGAAATTGACAAATTAAGATTAGATCTAGAAAACAATGCATGCAGACTTTAGATGTTTAAAGCAAGAAGTTTAGAGCAGCATGCAATCAAAGAAAAAGATAAGGGAAAGAAGTTTATTGGTTTTCGGAGTTTCCCCTTGAGCCTGAAACTTTTTGGGCTATGGGGTTCTCTTGATGTGAAGAAGAGGGAGCTCGATCTTTGAATCTCTTGGACGATGACGATGGAAACAACCACCTGTCGACCCTCCAAGCTTGAGGAACCTGCAACTATACRTTTCAATCCTGCAACAAAATTGTTAAAGAGCTTCTCTACACAACACAACTCACACACGTATGTTAATTTAACTGAAAATAAAGCATGCTGTGTAAAGTCTATGAAATAAAGAAGCAATAAGATAAATCAAGCTAGATTAATCTTACCCTATTATATGATAACATACCTTCAAGGCTTTACCAGTTAATTACAAAACTGAAATGTAAAAATACATGTTACGTCATGAGAAAAATTGCATTGAGATCAAAGCATCCACACATTTGAGTCCACACCAAAATAGCTCCAAAGTCTTTATTATTCCAAAATGATTACAACAGTATTACAATAGCTTGCCCAAGACTGAACTCTTTTGGGAGAGGTCGACCCTTTCTTAAATAGATATGGGAGGTGACAACTCCTATGTAGACATGTGCTAGGGCTAGGTTTAGGGTTTAGGAAGTGCGTGGGTGATGAGGAGTTGCACATGAGTAGAAGAGTAGATACGTGGGAGTGAAGGGAGTGAATGTGGAGTGGAGGCGAGTGAAGGAGAGTGATGTGGAGTGGTGGGTGAGTTATGTGAGGTGAGAGTGGGAGTGAGGGGGAGTGAAGGGTCAGTTTAGGAATGCGTGGGCCATTGGGAAATGCGCCATGCTTTAGGAATGTGTGGGCCATTGGGAAATGCGCCATGCTTTAGGAATGTGCCACCTAGGAAAGTGGGGTCGAGTTTCCACATTGGGATCTCCCCCAAGACCATGTCATCTCAGTTAAGTCGACCTCCCCTTTAGCTAACTCGGCTTAGGCCTCCAGTCAACTGGGGACATGAAAAAACATGTCTTAAACATGTTCCCCAGTTCTCCTAAAATTTAGGAGATTAATTTAATTACCTTTTTTTCGTATTTTTCGAGTAATTTTGATTTTTTAGTGTTAATAATCACTTTTTTTGTCTCGAAAGATGGGAAATAGGGGTTTACATGATATTCTGGACTGGAAAACGACTGTAAATATGGCCTCTAACAATGTTTGATACCATATTTTTTACATTTATTGACTCAGAATTAATAAATTCCATTTTTGCAGAAATTTAATTAATTCACTGAAAACTTAAATAAAACCTATCAAACCTAGCCGCAATTTCCAAATGACTCAATCAATATGTCATAATATGAGCTTATATACATTTAGATACTAGACATTGGATTTTCCATGCAAAGACCTGCTCGCCAGTACATACTTCGGCTTTGGAGCTAGTCTTCTGAATGAAAAAACTTAGAAATTATTTAATCGCTCACTAAGGTAAGCAAAAAAAATAAATAACAAGTAGAAAAAAACACTCCAAAGTATGTGCTCACTCCTAGTCTTGGGTGGCCAATAACCTTTTACATTATCTCATACTTAGGACATTTGTTACAATGGTGGAAATGCGGAAAAAAGAGGTCTTTTGCAAGACCCGCTGAACTTTGGATTCTGTAAATATGAGCACTGATTGCTCATTCCTTGGCGGCTCTTCAAGAAATCCAGCTTGTGCAAACTGGTGGATAACAAGATATAGTTCAAGCTCCCATGATGATTCCTCCTGCACCTACTCCAACACCATTGTTGGATGCAGATTTCAGGAAGAAGAACACCAAGGCGAAGAGGACTATTTGTGATGCAGTGAGGGATCACATCATACCCCACTTGACTGGTAAAGACTATGCATTTGAGATATTGGCATCATTGTGCAAGCTTTACCAGAGTCCCAACCAGAACCGGAAGATGGTTTTGTAGGACAAACTCAGGAGCATTCAGATGCTCAAGACAGAGTCGGTCACTTCATACCTTGGCAGATTCACTCTGAGTCGAGATGAGTTAGCAACAATCGAAGAGATTGTGGATCCAGACTTTATGGTGAGGACAACTTTAAACAACTTTACCAAATCTTGGGGTTCATTTGTACAAGGCATTGTAGCTCGGGAGGTCATGCCTGCTTGGGAGAGACTTTGGGACGACTTCGTACAGGAGGAGTTGAGATGCAGCTCTGGGTCTTCAGGACAACAACGAATATCTCAGGGTGATGAGGATCTTGCTCTTTGGACAAAGCACAAGAAGGTCGACAAGGGTGCACGACAGGATCCCAAGATGGGGGCCAAGCCACAAGGAGAGAGTGGCAGTGGGCAAAAGAGGGATATGAGCAAAGTGAAGTGCTTTGCTTGTCAGAGGTTGGGGCACTATGCTCGGCAGTGTCCCAACAGGAAGAAGCCGGGTGGTACAACAACTACAATAGATGAGACAAAGTTGCAGGCATAGTTTGAGAGAGAGTGCCTTCCTTATTTGTTGCACGACAATTGAGACGACACCTAGCATTTGGTACATAGACAGCGTGGCTTCGAGCCACATGACTGGTTTTAGAGAGCATTTCACTAACCTCAGAGATATAGAGGTCAGGATGGAGATTGCTCTTGGTGATGATTCCATAGTCGGAGTTGCTGGGCGTGGCACAATTACTTTTTAGAGGGAGAGTATGCCACCTCTTTCATTCAGGGATGTTCTCTACGTCCATGTGTTGAAGAAGAATATGATATCAGTTTCCACCCTCCAGGATAGGGGTCTTAAGGTGTCCTTCAGAGGGACAGAGGTCCTCATACATCCTAAGGGGTCTCGTCTCACCTTAGGGCAGGTGATTGGAGTGAGGGATGGGAAACTATAAAGATTGCTTTTTCAACCCTTGCATGCTTTGGCAGCAAGTAGCGACAACAACAACCAGTTGTGTGAGTTGTGGCATTGGAGGATGACTCACCTTCATCATGGGGCTCTTGGAGGGCTGAGAGAGGTTGTGATAGGAGTAGCCATAGTTCAACTCAGAGCATCGGGATGTATGCAGATGGTGTGCTCTTGGTAAGTTTACCAAGGCTGCCTTTCCCAGTAGTGACAACAGGTTAGCTGGGGTACTGGATTTAATACACATAGATGTGTGTGGGCCCATGTCTCGGGCATCTTTGAGTGGTTGTGAGTACTATCTCACATTCATAAACGACCACTCAAGGAAGACCTGGATCTATTTCCTGAAGGTCAAGAGTGAGGTCTTCAAGAGGTTCCAAGAGTTCAAAGATCTTGTGGAGAATCAGACAGGAAAGAGGATCAAGGTCTTGCGGTTAGAGAACGGAGGTGAGTATGCCTCCAGGGAGTTTGTAGACTTCTGTACCCATGCAGGGATCATAAGACAGATGACTGTGCCTTACAACCCCCAACAGAACGGGGTTGCCGAGAGGAAGAACATGACGATTATAGGTGCAACAAGATGTATGCTGCATGATCAGAGTTTGCCTCTATACCTTTGGGCTGAGGTGAGTGATGCTGCAGTTTATTTGCAGAACATGAGTCCCCACAGGATTTTGGGGAAGAAGACTCCTAAGGAGGCCTTCACTGGTAGGAGGCCCGATTTTGAGCACAACAGGATTTTTGGTTGCTTGACTTACTCTCATGTCCCCTCTGAGAGGAGGACAAAGCTAGACCCCACAACCCAACATGGGATTCTAGTTGGGTACTCAGAGGTCTCAAAGGCCTACTAGATTTACATTCCATCACAACGGAGAGTGGTGGTGAGAAGAGATGTTAGATTTGAGGAGGGTAGAGCTTTCCGGAGGTCTCTCGAGTCGAGAGTCAGTATTGAGGAGGATGCAGAGACACATATTGATGTTTTAGAGGGAGCACAGCCTCAGGGGTGACAGGGTCACCTTGCACAACTTCAAGTTCACAGTTGCAGGGGTTTTAGGTAGAGGGTGCAGAGACTTCAGGATCTTAGAGTGCTAGGATCAGATTTGAGGCAGAGACTCTTGGGCTCGAAGATATTACTTCTCCATTGGTTACTTTAGGGAAGAGGAAACCGAGATGGTTTCAACAGACCCTAAAGGAAGCCAAGGACAATGTAGGAGAACCCAAGAGACAATTCAGAGAGAGCAGAGCACCAGAGAGGCTTGGGTCCTACTTGGTGATGGTGACGAGCATCATAGATGCAGAGCCACAAACATTTGCGTAGGTAGTTGATCAACAGGTTTGGTGAGAGGCCATGCTGGAGGAGTATGACTACATTATGCGCAATGATGTTTGGGAGGTGGTTTCGAGGCCAGAGGGGAAGTCAGTTGTGACTTCTAGATGGTTGTACAAGACCAAGTATGCCGCAGATGGAAGCATAGAGAAACACAAGGCCCTATTTGTGGTGCGTGGATTCTCTCAGGTAGAGGGTGTTGATTATGGTGAGACATTTGCACCAGTTGCGAGATACACTTCCATTAAGAGTATTATTGCCATAGCGACAAAGATGGGTTGGAGGATACATTAGATGGATGTAAAGACCGCATTTCTCAATGGCTTTATTGAGGAGGAGGTGTACATTAAGCAACCACATGGGTTCGAGGTGAGTGAGAGAGAGTCTCACGTGTGCCTTCTTAGAAAGGAACTGTATGGTATGAAGCAAGCTCCCAGAGCTTGGTATTCACGCATTGACTCATATTTGCTTCAGATGGGATTTGAGAAGAGCGATGTTGATCCTAACCTCTATTACATCATTAGAGGTGAGGACACACTCATTCTCATTTTATATGTGGATGACTTGTTCATCACGAGAGCGGAGCATCTCATAGCTGAGTGCAAGCTATGAGATAACAAAAGGTTAAGAAATTATAATTCCCAAGTACTGCGACATCATCACAACAGAAGGTTAAGAAATTATAATTCCCAAATGCATTCAGTAGTGGATCCCTCTTCAAATTCCTTTATGGGAAGTAGACCAGGAGTCCGATCCAAACCCTCCTTGGAGAGTGTATCAA